>JAVJIF010020942.1:0-73551 GCA_038442645.1 Agave tequilana
GGCTTTTGATCCTTTAGGGCAGCGACATCGCGACTGCATTCCCCAGGCCAGATTCTTATTATTTTAATATAATTGTTATTACATGTTAGAATAATCTGTTGTTTTATCTTAATTTAAGTTGTAAAGATATTGTATGTTTTAAAAAATAGTACAAAATTCCCAACAGATGCATCTCATAATTACAAAATTTATGTGCATTTTTGTAGAAAGCAAATGTTTGTTTTCTGTTTTGGATACACTTTGAAGCACTTAGATCCTACTTTCTTACCGCAATGATCTATAAAAGTTAGAACAACTACGATGAGAAGTGGGTAGTTTTATTCTCTAATGTGTCTCAACCTCTGTCCCAACTTTTGTGTAATGATATACAAGAAAGAAGGGCCAACAACAAGCAAATTCTTAACTAACCCTCTTTGATGCTCAAATTAGTCACAATCTAAGAGAATTATGAATGGAATTTAGACAATGATTAAGAACTCTATTTATACAACTCCAACCTAACTCACTTTTAAGAGTAAAAAGATTCAAGGGCCATGCTCATAAATGGGGAGAATAATTCAAAATTCATACTTTAGACCACATCACCATTATCTTCTCTCCTTGTTGCTAATGTGGCTCGCTAAGAAGCTTATAGACTAACTTTACAATTGGCCATCAAAAAATCCTCTAATAGAATTGCCCTTGAGCTCCAAAATGAGGTGTGGCCTTTAAAAACATTTAGAGGAAATCTAACAATTTTATTTCCATACTTGAGATTGTTGCGGACTTAGACATTAGAGGGTTTAGGTTGTGTCCCTGGTTCTATGCTGCGGGTTGGGCTGTTTGGATTCAAGGAAGTAGGTGGAAGAAGGGAAATGGGGAAGTTTCATTTCTCAGTTCCCTATTTATCCAAACACTAGAAAAAGTAAATGAGAAATCTCATTTCCTTTTCTCATTTCTCCTTTACACAACTATTTCCTCACTTCCAGAATACTACAGTTAATTTTGTGGTTATGTAAATCTCATTTGTAATAAGCTATAACTCAAAACAATTAATTTTGTGATCACATAAAGCTGACTTGCATTATAATTATAGTCCAATTTTATTTTTCTTAATTAATTTTTATTTTAATATTATTTTTCAATCAACTTTATGGTCAACTTTTTCACTTTCACTTTCACATTACCATTCAAACACCGGAAAAGACATAACATTTTTTATACCACACTTCCCAATAACATCCAAACACTGAAAAATTTATAACTAATTCTCAAGTTCCAAAAGGAACTATTACTACTTCCTCACTTCCACCCCTAACCAAACAGCCTCTCAGTCTCATGTAGGATGTCATTCTGAGTCTGCACCTCAGCCACCTCCTCTAGCATCACCACGGCCTTGTGGTAAGCTCTAACTCAGTTTTTTGTCGGCCCTTCACTTGGCCACTTCCTAGAGCACCACCTCGATTGACTTCATTCTAGGCCTTCACTTTGATCTTGTGTTAAGCTCCACCTTGGTTTTGTGTTGGCTCTCAACCTCAGCCACATCCTAGAGCGTCACCTCAATTGGTATCATTCTAGGCTTCCACCTTGACCTTATGGTAAGCTCCACTTCGGTTTTGGGGCAGCCCACCACCTTGACCACATCCCAGAGCATCACCTTAGTCACATCTAGAGCACAACCTCGGCCTTATTCAATTCCTCCACCCTCGACCTTGTGGTAAGCCCCACCTCAATTTTGTGGTGGCCCTCTCAGCCACATCCTAAAGCACCATTTTAGTCACATATGGAGCACCACCTCCGCCTCATTCATGGCCTCCACCCTTGGCCTTGTGGTAAGCCCCACCTCAACATGTCAGCCTTCCACCTCAGCCACATCTTATTGCAACATTTCAGTCATATCTGACGCACCACCTCAGCCTTCTTCTAGGCCTCTACCCTAATCTTGTGGTCAGCTCCACTTCAATCTTGTGTCGGTCTCGACCTTTTTCATTTCTTGGGCTTTCACCTTGACCTCGGCCACCTCGGCCACCTCGGCCACTTCAGAGCCTTCACCTTGACCACCTCGGCTACTCGACCTTGCTTGAATCAATCGCATCTCGGGTCTCACCTCGGCACCTCAGCCCCTCCACCATGACCCTCCTTACCTCGCCCCTCCTCCAAGTCACCTTGGCCCATCTCAGCTCAGCTAGCTCTCAGCTTTCTAAGCACACTATGTCTCAACCTAACCAGCTCAGCCTTGCTTACTCAAATACACAACCAAAATTTGCTGAAACAAGCTCATCCCTAGGTGAGTTCCCTGGAACCCTGTTTACAGGTGTGGAGTTCTCTGAAGCCTTACCCAGTCAGTAACTCGTGAGCTCAGATGGTGGGTCACTGAGTCATTAAGTTGTTTTATGATTCTTGAACTCAGTCCAATTTGTTCTGTCAGCCAGCCTAGGATCCTGCAAGCACTTGCCCCACATGTGAATATTATGTGCATCAGATGCCCCTCACTTTTCTAGTCGATTATTTAAAAAATCAAACTAGAAAATAATAAAAGAAAATATGCAATACTTACTTTGCCAAGTGTATTCTACCATGATATTATAATCTCCATCGTCAAATCGTAAGATTTGCTTTAAAAGAGGGTGTTTGAACACCTCCTAAACTACCTAAGGGCCTGTTTGTTTTTCTCTTTTAGCCTTCAAAAATTCACTGTGATTGGGTCAGAGTATCAGCTTTCCAAAAAAAGATATTTGGCTGCAAAAAGTCAACCCACCAAAATTAGACGAGGGGCCCACAAATTTGAGAGGTGGGGCCTGTGTTTTTGCCTCCTCCGTGTTTCCTCACGCGATCACTGGAAACCATTAGAAAACTCATTGTAGCTGGGGCCTGTGTTCTATTTTCAATGGAAACCTCCTCGTGCGGGTCCCACTGCAAAATTCCAACTTTCCTCACGTGCCCTGTTTAAGAGTTAAAGATAATATTCTCTTATTTGTTGTTAAGGTTCCTAATAATTATAAACAATAACTAATCTACTCTCTCTTCTTAACTTTTTAAAGTAACCATACCCTAATCCCAACCCTACTACCCTTCTCTACTCCTCTTTGCAAACCAAGCTTCCATTAAGAAAATTCAATAAAAAATAAGCAGTCATCTTCTCAAATCAAAATTTTAGGAAGAAAATCTAACTAGAGGGGAATGGGAAAAAATTTCAATGATATAGACTAGTATAGAAATTAAATTCTCCAATTTGCTGATTGAAGAACATAAACATCGGTTCTTTGTGTCTCTGAGTTTATGGGTGACATTAATAATCTTTTAGACTTTATTCGATGAATGTTAGTCAAACCAAAATCAAAATCGTCGATCTTTTCTTTAAAATTGGTACCTGTTCTCCAATCAAAGTACATGTTCGGGTTCTCAATACCAAACCCACGTGCGGTCCCAACACGGTCCATAGTGGGCCCACCCAAACCCTGACCCAAACTCGTTATCTTCGCCCATCGTTTTCGTCTCAATTCACTCTCCAACCGCCTACAAGAGAGATTTGCCTCTTTCTCATATGAACGGATATTGGCACCTACCAAATTGATTAACACATTCACTAGATTATTACAAAAGTCACATTAATTTTTTGAACACTTTGACCTCCAAAAAAGGTCCAAAATGCCCATCTTTTCTTTTTCCCCCTTGTTTGTCATATCCGATCGAGCATCCTTCCGTGGCGGCCGCCCGCCGGTGATTCGCCCCCCACCCCCACCCAACCCGCCTCCTCGTCCGCCCTTTCCCCTCCTCCCACCTTCCCCTCATCTCTGTTTGGCCAATTCTGGCTGAACAGATCTCTGTTCGGTCGGAGCTGGCCAAACAGAACTCTGTTCAGCTAACTCCGGCTGAACAGAGATCGGGGGGAGGGGGAGCTGGGGAGGCCATCGGGGGGGAGGAGGGGGAGGGCGGGCGAGGAAGGGGTCGGGCAGGCATGGAGGCAAGGGTGGGGGGAGGGGAGATGAAGAGCAGAGCTTGGGGGATGATCAGGGGAGAAGAAGAAGAGGGGGGATGAGATCAGGGACAGCAGTGGTAGCTCGGGGGGACGAAGGCTTGGTGTAGCACCCCATTCCCGGGATACGTACCTAGATACGTGTCCCGAATTTTTCGATCGTATTATTGCAATTTTCTTCCAATATTAGTTTTTAAGTTGTGATTTCTCATGTTATTGTGTATCGGATCTGAATTCTCAGACCTAGAGTAAGCCCTGACCCGTATCGGGAGCCCGATACCAGCCTGTAGCCCGATTTGACCTTTTTGAAAGTCTGATTTGACCAATTTCAGTTTCAGACACTATTTTTTAATATTTTAAATTTTTGATTTTTTAGAAATTTTCAGAATTTTTCTGCAAAATCTCCAAAACCGGTGTCGGTCGGCATCGCTGACTGATTCCCGAATTTTTAGTTTTCAAACGGGATTGAATTTTCAAAAACAGCTTTCATGTTACTTCTTAGAATTTCATTTTCTATTTAAAAACATTTTTTAAAATTTTTCTAAATTTATCAAAATTTCACCGATTCTAGTGTCGACAGGTATCGCCAGAAAATTTCAGGATTTTTAATTTGAAAACTACATTGAATTTCTAGAATCCGATTTCATCAGGCATCTTAAAATAATAATTTCTATTTTTAAGAATTTTTTGGAACTTTTATGAAGCAGTCGAATTTTCGCCCTATTAAAATAATAATATTTTTACCGATGATTTCTTTTCTTGCTTTTTCCTTCTCTACTCCCCTACTTTGTACTTTCAGAAATTATAATAAATAAATTATTTAATAATAAAATTTTATACTATTTTATTTGCTTTTTCTTATTTTTTCTTTTTCTTTAAATTTCTTTCTTTTTCTTTCTTTTTTCTCCCCCCTTTGACTTTCACCCCATACCCTGCGCCTCCTCCACAGCCGACTGCAGCAGCAGCCAGAGCATGACGGGCTGCTGCTGTAGCCCCTCTCCCCCCATCTCCCCATCCCCCCATTCATCATTTCTTTTTCCTTTCCTTCTCTATTAAACCTCCATCTTCCTTTTTTTTTTCATTTCATAATTCAAAATCTAAACTCCTTCAACTAAACAAACCAACCCATCTTCTTCTCCATGGCCGCCGCCTCCACCATCACCACCGTCGCCGCCGGCCGCCCCTAGGCCGGCCATCCACTCCCCCACACCCCCTCTCCACTCCACTACCTCCTTCAACCTCCGTTAACTACCACCACCTCCAATTTCATCATAACTCATCAACACCACCTCCCTTCCTCCTCCATAATTCACCACCACCTCCATCAAATCCACCACTCCCACCACCCTATCACCACTTCCTCCTCCTCCTCTAACTCTCCACCACCTCCAACAACCACCACAACCACCATAACCACCACCACCACCCACTTCACCAAATAACAACAACAACAACACAACCACCCTCCTCCCCTCCCCTAGAACCACCGCGCGCGCCCCCTCCCCGGCGGCGCCGCTACCGTCGCCAGGCCGCCGGCGGTGGCCGGCCGCCGGCCACCCCCCTCCATTTTTCTTTTCTTTTCTTTCTTTCTTCTTTCCTTCTTCATTCTTTCTTTCTTTTCTTTTCTCTTTCTTTTCCCTAAATAAAAACCCACTTTCCACTTCCCTAAAATACCCTCCACCTCATCTTCAAATTACTTCCCTATAATTACACTCAATACCCCTCCCCTTTTAATTCCAAATTTATTCCTAAAAATACTATATTCTCTCTCTCTCTTTCTCCTTCCTACGACCTCTCTGTCTCCTCTCTCATTCCCTCTCTAATATTTGTTTATATAATATATATATTGTAACCCTCCGCTGCAGTATACGTGTTACCGTGATATACGATATAAACTACATAAGAAATTGACCAACCTGAAAACCCGATTATACTAGTTTCAGTATCACAGCTTATTTTCTCCTCGTTTAGATTTTCTAAAATTTTCTAAACTATTTCCGAATTAAATTGGAAAATATCCAACATCGGAGTTAACCTAAACAGATGATTAACTCAACGATTTATAATTTGCAAATGAGGTAAAATTTCAAAAATCTACTTTAGTAATAAGTTTGAAAATATTATTTTCTATCTTCCAGTATTTTTTGGAAATTTTTCAGAATCAGTCCAAAAATCGGGCCGAATGGGTGTCGCCCGGTCTCACGGACCTTTCGGGATTTTTAGAGGACAAACCAGTTTAAATTTTTACAATCTGATTTTTCCTGATGTCTTAGATTAATATTCCCTATTTTTCCTAATTTTTGGAGACCGTTCGGCATTAGTCAAATTCGGACCCTATTATGTAATATTAAAAACAAAATATCTTAATACAAATCCAAAAATTTTTCACTATTACAAGATTAGGGTTTTTGTTTTTCCAGAGAATTCTTTACCAGAGAATTCTTTAACCGACTTAACCTTTCTTTTCATTTCTACACTCTTCCATCAGAAAAATCAATCTACACTCTATATAATCCTAATTATCGTTTTAAACCTATACAAACAATCTCTCTCTCTCTCTCTCTCTCTCTCTCTCACGCACATACCCGCGCCCAGCACCGACCTCACCTCCGGCCACTTAACTCCACCACCACTCAACCCACCACCACCGGCCACTTCCCTACCTCTCTCTTTCACTGTACAAAAACCGCCACCACCCCAACTTCACCGCACACCAGCGCACACCACCGCCACCGCAGCTCGACGCCACCAGCGCCGCCACCACAGGCCGACGCAGCCAGCGCCGCCCCCGTCTCATTACCACCGGCCACCCAACACACACCACCCCCCACCCCCCACCCCCACCGAGACTTCCTATCACCGACCACCTGCACCACCACACGCCGGAAGCCCCACCGGAGTCCCGGCCATCGCCTGAGCCGCGCGCGCGCGCAGCCGGAGCACCACCGCGCCCGCCTCCGCCGCGACCAGCGGCACCTGGCCGCTGTCGCTGCCGCTGCATCTCTGGGCGCGCGTGTAACAGCAGAGAGAAGGAGAAAACCCATAACGGGTTGGGTCACGTACCCGATCCACGACCCGCAGACCCACAACCCATTTACTTAAAAGGTAAAATTCAAAACAGACCCTTAAACATTAATAGTATTACATTTTATAACCCTGCATACATTATTTTAACTCCCTATTACTTTCCGATATTAAAAAATAGACCCTGAGCCGTGCGACGGACGATAACTTGGTTAATTGAAGTCGGAATCGCACGTTCTTGGTCTCGTTGCAATCAGGACAGCGAGAACGTCTTGTCTAAGGCAAGTGTTTCCCTGTATTGTTCTTATTTTCTCAGAATAAATCATGTATATGCTTCGTATCATTTGATTGGTATATTAGATTACCGATATAATGGAATGTCCTGATAAATTATCTATCCTTAACGAAGTTCGTAATAAAATTAAGTCTGGACTTACCCATATTGGATATTCATGATGATTGTGGTTTATTATGCAGGTGTCGTCTTGTCACTTATTCCCGTTACATGTTGTTTGACTATCCCGTTAGTCACTTATTCCCGTTACATGTTGTTTGACTATCCCGTTAGTCACTTATTCCCGTTACATGTTATTTGACTGTCCTGTTACATGATATTCTTGTTACTACTACTCTTGTTATTGCCTCCTGTTAGCTGCACGAGACACACACACACTACTAGGAAACAATCATAGGACCTTGTCAGCATATTCACCTTATTGTAATACAAACACATGGGTATGGGGGAGACTTGACGGTTGACTAGATCTTGTTAGGTGGGTGTTTGGATCCATTGTTCGTCCCACTGCAGGGGACGGGGTAGTGCTGGCTACCGTCTGTTACTCATGAGCTCCCGTTTCCCGTTATTGTTTTAGCTCATTGAGTTCCCGTTACATGTTACAGCTCTAGCGGGCTGGTCCTGGTCTCAGCAGCCAGGGGTCTGATAAGGCCGTTGTCCCGGGTATGCACGGGATACACCCACCCAATAAGAACTCCTCGACCACGGGTTTTCAATTAACATATAAAACAGTATACACAATAGTGACGTCGGGAACACTTTTCATTGCTCATGTTTGATTCCAGTATGATTCATGTTGTCCTCTATTTAGAGTTCGTGTTTATTTTCTGTGCCTATTTATACCTTGTTATTACTTCGTTCATTTCTCTTTCCTTTGCACACTTGCTCGGTCGCATCTGAGACCCTGGATTTGTTTGCCCAGATATAGAGTCCGAGGTTACACCCTCAGAGGAGGACGTGGAGTACCTGGACAGTTTGGCTGAGTGATTATAGGACGGTTCGTGACCTGGACGTATCTTTTGGCTTTCAGTATGTTTTATCGTTGTATAGTCATTTTCTGTTCCAGTTATTGTATAATTATGCTGATGGACTCTGGTATATTGTACTGTACTTTTGGTACTGTATTGACTGTGTTATGTACTCTTGTTACATATAAGATATCAGCAGTGTTGTTATCATATAAGAAAACTTGTACAGATCTACAGTAGGCTTAACGTGTATACGTTGGGACGTACTACTCGACGTGTACAGGTTGCCGATCATGTCATGTACTCTAATTTGAGCAGTAGGACGTGACATGGTTTTAGTGGTATCAGAGCCTAGGTTCGAATTTAGCATTGGACGGTTTGCGGAGTGCGACCCCAGCTGTTCGAATCTAGTGCTTACCTGTAGACTTGTACAAGATACTGCTGATAAGTGACAAGACACATGACATGAACCCACGAGTCCATCAGTAGGAACTAAGTATGTTATCCTAGTCCTGATCCTAGTTTTGACTCTCATTTGGTATTGATAACCCAGATGGCTCTGCGAGTTACTGAGGACGGGCCTTCAGAGTCAGTGGAGTTCATGAAGTTACTGTTAGAATCCCAGAAGCAGCAGAGTGAGCGGTTTGCTGTTGCTCTGGAGAAGATAGTTGCTTCAGGAAGTCAGGCGAGGCAGGGGAATGTGTCTGACTTCAGGAGACTTAATCCAACAGTTTTCACAGGAGAAGAAAGTTATCTGGATGCTGAGCAGTGGCTCATAGACACCGAGAACTTATTAGTAGCAGCCCGAGTCCCGGAAGCTGATCGAGTGGATGTAGTGAAAATTCAGCTATCGGGAATGGCACGTATATGGTGGCTTGCAGAAGAAAGCCATTTGTCAGAACCTATCTCTTGGAAGACATTTTCGGAGGTGTTCTTGGCAAAATTCTTTCCTGACACGGCCAAATCAGAAATGGAGCAGAAATTTATAAATCTCAGACAGGCTGGGAGGACAGTTGATGAGTATGCAGCTGAGTTTTCTAAACTCAGCCGATTTGCTCCATATATGGTCTCTACCGAGGAGAATCGGGCCAGAAGATTTCAGCAGGGATTGCATCTGGAACTTCAAAGATATGTCATATCCTTCAGATATAAGACCTTTGCAGAGGTATTAACTGCCACCAGAGAACAAGAGCAGCTCAGTAGATTGATGAGGAAGGTACCTGCTAGTGGCATAAAACGCCCAATCGGACAGATCTCAGGAGGGGTTTCAGCCAGGCAGGTCGGTGCAACACCCCCGAGGCGTCAGATTGCTGTACTGCCACCTGTTCGGCCAACTGAGTGTAGATATTGTCATAAGACGGGATATAAAATGATTGAGTGCAGATTGGCCAAAAACTTATGTCTCATTTGCGGAGCAGCAGAACACTGAGCCAACCAGTGTCCTCACAGTCGGCAAGTTCCAAGAGAACCCGCCTTCGCTCCAGGTGGACAACAGGAAATGAAGGCGGCAGTACAGTCAAGGCCTATGCTTCCCTTTCAGCCTAAACAGCCTCTACCTCCCAACAGCAGAGATATCAGCAGGTCCAAAGGGGTAAGGGGCAACCAGCCAGACCAGTGAGAGAGAAAGGCAAAGCATTTACTTTGACTACTGATCAAGCGGATGCCTCTGGAGAAGTTGTCACAGGTATTATTTTAGTGCATTCTGTTCCAGCATATGCTTTATTTGATTCCGGTGCTACCCATTGTTTTATTTCCTCCAAGTTCATTAATAAGCATAATATATCCTGTGACACTGTGCACCGGGGTTGGACCATTAGCACTGGGAATGGGACAGTGACATGTAACAAGGTGTGTTCACAATGTCCCGTTGTTATCGGTAACAGGGAGTTCATCACGAATTGCCTGCTAATTGACAACTGTGACTTTGACATTATTTTGGGTATGGACTGGCTTAGTCAAGTACATGCAGTCATAGATTGTCAGAGAAAATGTGTCGTGTTTCGGGCTCCGAAATTATCAGAGTTCGAAAGTTCTGCTGAAGGAATACGACTTCAGGATGCAGACCCGGATGTAATGTGTACGGAAGCTTTGGCAACTTTAGATGGGGGTCAAACCGAAAGTCCAGAAGTAGTTAGGGACTTCCTGGATGTGTTTCCTGAAGAGTTACCCGGATTGCCTCCAGATAGAGAAGTTGAGTTTACAATTGAGGTTTTACCGGGTACTGCCCCAATCTCCAAGGCACCGTATCGAATGGCGCCGATAGAGTTGGCAGAGGTGAAAAAGCAAATTGAAGAGCTAATGAATAAAGGTTTTATCAGACCAAGTACGTCACCGTGGGGAGCTCCAGTATTATTGGTAAAGAAGAAGGATGGGACACAGAGATTATGTATTGACTACAGAGAGCTAAACAAGGTGACTATCAAGAACAAGTATCCTTTGCCCAGGATCGATGATTTATTTGATCAACTTTGTGGTGCAACCATATTTTCCCGGTTGGATCTCCGCTCTGGCTATCATCAATTGAAGGTGAAAGCATCAGACATTCCTAAGACTGCTTTTCGCACAAGATATGGACATTATGAGTTTCTGGTAATGCCGTTTGGACTCACCAATGCTCCAGCAGTCTTCATGGATCTGATGAATCGGGTGTTTTCTTCTTATTTGGATAAGTTTGTCATAGTGTTCATTGATGATATCCTTATTTATTCCAAGACTCGGGAAGAACATGCGGAACATTTGAGGACCGTATTACAGGTGCTGAGGGAGAGACGATTGTATGGGAAGCTGAGCAAATGTGCTTTTTGGCTGGAAAGTGTGGACTTTCTTGGACATATTATTTCAGGCCAAGGTATTGGAGTGGACCCAAAGAAAGTGGAAGCAGTAGAAAAATGGCCAACTCCTAAATCAGTAACAGAGATAAGGCAATTTTTGGGCTTAGCTGGATATTATAGGAAGTTTGTGAAAGACTTCTCCAAGATTGCTAAACCCTTGACACAGTTGACCAAGAAAGGGGAAAAGTTTAATTGGACAGAAGAGTGTAAGGTAGCTTTTACTGAATTAAAGCACAGGTTGACAACCGCACCGGTTCTTGCCATTCCAGATCAGTCTGGTGGGTTTGTCATACATAGTGATGCGTCAGGGCAGGGAATTGGTTGTGTACTTATGCAACATGGTCGAGTGGTGGCCTATGCCTCAAGACAACTCAAGCCCATGAGCAAAACTATCCAACTCATGACCTAGAATTGGCAGCTGTTATTTTCGCCCTGAAGATTTGGAGACATTATTTACTGGGTACGCGAGTGGAGATTTTTACAGACCATAAGAGTCTGAAATATATTTTCACCCAAAAGGAATTAAATATGAGACAGAGAAGATGGTTGGAACTCATGGCAGAGTATGATCTTAATCTCCTTTACCATCCAGGACGTGTAAATGTGGTGCCTGATGCATTAAGTAGAAGACCGGCTGCTATGATCCTCACACAACAGAAGAAGTTGATTGAGGAAATGAGAAGATTAACCCTGGAAGTGGTTATTCCTGGAGCAGCAGCTCATTGTATGGCACTACAACTCCAGTCATCTTTAATAAACAAAATAAAGGAAGCTCAGGCAGGTGATAAGAAACTCCAAAAGTTCAGGAGTCAGGTGGAAGCTGGATTAAGAAAAGATATACTTCTACATGAAGATGGTTCCTTGAGATATGGTGCGCGGTTATGCGTACCTAAAGGAGATGTTAGACAAGAATTATTGCAAGAAGCTCATAACTCTCTATATAATATTCATCCTGGTGGAACAAAGATGTACCGGGATCTTAAGCAACACTTTTGGTGGCATGGGATGAAAAAGGGAAATAGCCAGATTTATATCTAAATGCCTTGTCTGTCAACAAGTTAAAGCAGAGCACCAGAGGACCGCTGGTTTATTGCAACCACTTCCGATTCCTGAATGGAAATGGGAACATATTACTATGGATTTTGTGACCGCATTGCCAAGAAGTTCAAAGGGTCACAATGCTATCTGGGTAATAGTTGACAGACTGACCAAGAGTGCCCACTTTATTCCTTTTCGAGTGGGGCAGTCCACTGAGATGTTGGCGGAACGATATATGCAGGAGATAGTAAGATTGCATGGGGTTCCAGTGAGTATTGTGTCAGACCGAGACACCAGATTTTTGTCTCACTTCTGGCAGAGCCTGCAAACGAGTCTGGGAAGCAAGTTGAAGTTCAGTACTGCTTACCATCCCCAGACCGATGGACAATCTGAAAGGGTGATTCAGATCCTAGAAGACATGCTTCGAGCCTGTATTCTGGATTTCAAGGGGTCTTGGGAAGATCATCTACATTTAGTAGAATTCTCATATAACAACAGCTACCAGTCTAGTATTCAGATGTCACCATTTGAGGCTCTATATGGACGGAAATGCAGATCACCTGTCTGTTGGGATGATATCGATGAATGGAAATTACTTGGCCCAGAGCTCATTACTCAGACTGTGGATAAAGTAACTCAGATCAGAAAGCATCTTCAAGCTGCACAGGACCGGCAACGGAGTTGGGCAGACGGGAAAAGGAGACCATTGGAGTTTGTGATTGGAGATCATGTATTTCTTAAAATATCACCTACTCGGGGAGTAATCAGATTTGGAAGTAAAGGAAAATTGAGTCCACGATATATTGGGCCATTTGAACTTGTGAAGCGGATTGGTGCTGTTGCTTATAAGTTGGCATTGCCTCCATCCTTGGCAGGAGTACACGATGTGTTTCATGTGTCTCAGCTTCGGAAATATGTACCTGATGAGAAGCACATTCTTGATTATTCTGAATTAACGCTGAGACCGGATTTGACTTATGCCGTTCAACCGGTGGCTATTCTTGATTGTAGAGAAAAGGTTCTTAAGAACAAGGTGATTTCTTTAGTTCGAGTAGCCTGGGATCCTACTAATCCAGGAGATTCCACCTGGGAGCTGGAGGAAGAAGTCCGAGAGAAGTACCCTTATTTATTCTCTGACTCTCAGGTATCACAGTTTAAGATTCATACTTTTTATCACTTTTTGCATTCTAAGTATCTATTTAAATTTCGCGGACGAAATTTTTGTTAGGTGGGTAGAAGTGTAACCCTCCGCTGCAGTATACGTGTTACCGTGATATACGATATAAACTACATAGGAAATTGACCAACCTGAAAACCCGATTATACTAGTTTCAGTATCACAGCTTATTTTCTCCTCGTTTAGATTTTCTAAAATTTTCTAAACTATTTCCGAATTAAATTGGAAAATATCCAACATCGGAGTTAACCTAAACAGATGATTAACTCAACGATTTATAATTTGCAAATGAGGTAAAATTTCAAAAATCTACTTTAGTAATAAGTTTGAAAATATTATTTTCTATCTTCCAGTATTTTTTTGGAAATTTTTCAGAATCAGTCCAAAAATCGGGCCGAATGGGTGTCGCCCGGTCTCACGGACCTTTCGGGATTTTTAGAGGACAAACCAGTTTAAATTTTTACAATCTGATTTTTCCTGATGTCTTAGATTAATATTCCCTATTTTTTCTAATTTTTGGAGACCATTCGGCATTAGTCAAATTCGGACCCTATTATGTAATATTAAAAACAAAATATCTTAATACAAATCCAAAAATTTTTCACTATTACAAGATTAGGGTTTTGTTTTTCCAGAGAATTCTTTACCAGAGAATTCTTTAACCGACTTAACCTTTCTTTTCATTTCTACACTCTTCCATCAGAAAAATCAATCTACACTCTATATAATCCTAATTATCGTTTTAAACCTATACAAACAATCTCTCTCTCTCTCTCTCTCTCTCTCTCTCACGCACATACCCGCGCCCAGCACCGACCTCACCTCCGGCCACTTAACTCCACCACCACTCAACCCACCACCACCGGCCACTTCCCCACCTCTCTCTTTCACTGTACAAAAACCGCCACCACCCCAACTTCACCGCACACCAGCGCACACCACCGCCACCGCAGCTCGACGCCACCAGCGCCGCCACCACAGGCCGACGCAGCCAGCGCCGCCCCCGTCTCATTACCACCGGCCACCCAACACACCACCACCCCCCACCCCCACCGAGACTTCCTATCACCGACCACCTGCACCACCACACGCCGGAAGCCCTACCGGAGTCCCGGCCATCGCCTGAGCCGCGCGCGCGCAGCCGGAGCACCACCGCGCCCGCCTCCGCCGCGACCAGCGGCACCTGGCCGCTGTCGCTGCCGCTGCATCTCTAGGCGCGCGCGTAACAGCAGAGAGAAGGAGAAAACCCATAACGGGTTGGGTCACGTACCCGATCCGCGACCCGCAGACCCACAACCCATTTACTTAAAAGGTAAAATTCAAAACAGACCCTTATAAATTAATAGTATTACATTTTATAACCCTGCATACATTATTTTAACTCCCTGTTACTTTCCGATATTAAAAAATAGACCCTGAGCCGTGCGACGGACGATAACTTGGTTAATTGAAGTCGGAATCGCACGTTCTTGGTCTCGTTGCAATCAGGACAGCGAGAACGTCTTGTCTAAGCAGGGGCAGCTCAACCTCTAGGCGAACGAGGCGGTCGCCTAGGGCCCCCAAATATAGTGGGGCCCCAAAAATAAATTAGCTATATTAATATTAAATGGATTCACCACATTTATGAAATGTTGATATATCTGAGTGGTTAAGGAGACACTTGAAATATGTTGAGCCCACCCACGCAGGTTTTAGCCATGCTGTCAATAAAGGTCTTTTTTTTATAACTGTTTTATTTCAACATTAAGATTTTCACCTTCTGTTTAATAAATTGCTCAACATTTTTATCCTTTTTTAAAACAAAAATTAGTAAATATTTTACTCTCTATTGATTCTAATATAATTGTAGAATACATTTTTCCAGTAAAGTAAATTATCTTGTAAACTAGTTTTTTCCACTTCCCCTAGCTAATTAAATTATAATTACAGCCTCTTTCACTTTTCCTCAAAACTTCCTCTCTCTAATTATAATTAGAATCTCCCCCCACCCATAAATCACCCACAACCCCGAGCTCGGTCATAACTAATCCAGGGTATTAACCCATCATGAACTGTAACTTTTTTTATGTATGAATTTTGTCTCTTTTTTATTTTTTCTTTTAAATTCTGGGAAGTCTTTGAACTTTTGAAGGTCCTTATTTTCTAATTAAGCTTTACATTGTCTTTCTATAATGTCAAAGATAGGCTATGTTTCACTTTTTCACTACTATTAATAAACTTAAAGAAATGTAAATAGTTGTTGTCCTTGATTGAGTGTTTTTAATTGAGGTTATCTTTTGAATTTTTACTTTTATTCAGATATTCTGAGAGTCTTTTTTGAATTTTAACTTTTATTTCAGATCTTCTGTGAAAATTTATGTTGCTAGTGGAGTAGTAGTTAAATTGAAATTTGTGGATTCTATTAATGATGAACAAGTATTAGATTAGTTCAAGCAATAATCGGCAACCAATATGAATTTAAACATTATATACCAAATTGTATTTCCTCATATAGTAGTTTAATGAAGTGTTTAGTTTTTGTATCATCTGATTCGTTGTGGCCCTTGTAAGAATGACTATATGCGTTTATGTAATATTTTCTTTTTCTCCATTTCTACTTCCTACAATTTTGATTTGTTAATGCAGGGGTGGCTCAAAAAGCTAGAAGAAATATTTTTTAATAAAATATTGATTAAATAAAGTATTAACTAATATTAATTATTTTTAAAATATATTTTAAAAGGGCCTCATTTGAAACATTCGCCTGAGGCCTTCCTTGAAATTGAGCCACCCCTGTGTCTAAGGCAAGTGTTTCCCTGTATTGTTCTTATTTTCTCAGAATAAATCATGTATATGCTTCGTATCATTTGATTGGTATATTAGATTACCGATATAATGGAATGTCCTGATAAATTATCTATCCTTAACGAAGTTCGTAATAAAATTAAGTCTGGACTTACCCATATTGGATATTCATGATGATTGTGGTTTATTATGCAGGTGTCGTCTTGTCACTTATTCCCGTTACATGTTGTTTGACTATCCCGTTAGTCACTTATTCCCGTTACATGTTGTTTGACTATCCCGTTAGTCACTTATTCCCGTTACATGTTATTTGACTGTCCCGTTACATGATATTCTTGTTACTACTACTCTTGTTATTGCCTCCTGTTAGCTGCACGAGACACACACACACTACTAGGAAACAATCATAGGACCTTGTCAGCATATTCACCTTATTGTAATACAAACACATGGGTATGGGGGAGACTTGACGGTTGACTAGATCTTGTTAGGTGGGTGTTTGGATCCATTGTTCGTCCCACTGCAGGGGACGGGGTAGTGCTGGCTACCGTCTGTTACTCATGAGCTCCCGTTTCCCGTTATTGTTTTAGCTCATTGAGTTCCCGTTACATGTTACAGCTCTAGCGGGCTGGTCCTGGTCTCAGCAGCCAGGGGTCTGATAAGGCCGTTGTCCCGGGTATGCACGGGATACACCCACCCAATAAGAACTCCTCGACCACGGGTTTCCAATTAACATATAAAACAGTATACACAATAGTGACGTCGGGAACACTTTTCATTGCTCATGTTTGATTCCAGTATGATTCATGTTGTCCTCTATTTAGAGTTCGTGTTTATTTTCTGTGCCTATTTATACCTTGTTATTACTTCGTTCATTTCTCTTTCCTTTGCACACTTGCTCGGTCGCATCTGAGACCCTGGGTTTGTTTGCCCAGATATAGAGTCCGAGGTTACACCCTCAGAGGAGGACGTGGAGTACCTGGACAGTTTGGCTGAGTGATTATAGGACGGTTCGTGACCTGGACGTATCTTTTGGCTTTCAGTATGTTTTATCGTTGTATAGTCATTTTCTGTTCCAGTTATTGTATAATTATGCTGATGGACTCTGGTATATTGTACTGTACTTTTGGTACTGTATTGACAGTATTATGTACTCTTGTTACATATAAGATATCAGCAGTGTTGTTATCATATAAGAAAACTTGTACAGATCTACAGTAGGCTTAACGTGTATACGTTGGGACGTACTACCCGACGTGTACAGGTTGCCGATCATGTCATGTACTCTAATTTGAGCAGTGGGACGTGACATATATATATATATATATATATATATATATATATATATATATATATATATATATATATATATATATGAGTATATATTAATATATACATGGGTTAGTAGCTTGCTTGAACGTGTTTGCGGATTTTTCCCGATTTTCTCTGTATTTCATCCGGTGCTAGGCGAGTACATTTCTTCACCTTACTTTATTACCATTGTTTCATATTTAATAATTATCTTGCTTTTAATATATGATGTCTCTTTATGCAAGTTAGTATATGTCATATAAATGATTATCATGCTTTATAAATAGCTTCCGACCATTATTATACTTTGTCGAACCGGTATTATACCGGGTATGTCTAGATCTGCTCCCACTTTACTCGGCTTCGCATAGCTAATTAAAAGATAAATTTATTATTATTATAAAAATGATTGTGAAGAGTTTGAAATGTTTATACCGTTCTCCTGTACCTTGTTATGTGACCGGTTGATACCTGATATTTGTTATTGTGACTCTCACCGACATATTAGTTACCTGACCCTGACATGTATACATCGGTACTTGCCATGCTATATTTGACACATGATACCCGACACCGGTACTTGCCATGCTATACTTATTATTTGATATTTGATACCGGTACTTGCCATGCTATACTTATTATTTAATATCTGATACCGGTTACTTGCCATACTATACTTATTATTGATATCTGACACCGGTACTTACCATGCTTATCACTTGATACCTGACATTAGTGCTTGACATGCTATACTTATCACTTGATATCTGACACCGGTACTTACCATGCTATACTTGACGACTGACATGCTATCACCTGGCACTAGTATATTTGACCTGATATTGTGACACCTGACCGGATACTATAACACTTGACACCTGTATCTCTTTGCATATTCATGACTATCACTTTTACGGGGACTTGGCGTGATTATTATATTATTACCAGACATTTGGTACTCCTAAACTCCTGTACTCCTGAACTCCTGAAATAGGGAGGCTCCTGATATTATCCCTGATACTATACTCCTGTTGATCTCCGTAACAGGATAACCATGAATATAGGATTACTATGAATACTCTGTGGACATTATCACCGGACAAATTATAATAATTAGACAACTTACACCGGGATGGAAAACTGATAAGTATCGATATCGTCTCCATGTTTATGATGGTCTTATAGTATTGCGCGGCCATATACTTGGATTCGACCTAGAGGCCACCAGGCACTTCTGTGGGGTGTACTGGCACCCCTGCTCCCTTACTTGCCGGTTGTACCATAAGCCCCTGGGCCTATTCCTGTGGGAGCGGTGCCATCCTATTCCTGTTCGGGCGTACAATAAGTCCCGGTACCTAGCGGTACGTTCCGGCTCAGCACCGGATACTCCTTCACCGTTGTTCCGGGCATGTACGTGACCCATTCTAAGCATGGTTCGTCGATCTCCATCAGTTTTCAATAACTTACTCTCCGGTCTGCATACTGAGGTATGTGGGATATGACACATACCGACGTATACAAATCAGATGAGTCTTAATAATTTAATAATAACATGCTCCTGATATATGACTAGCTATACTCTTGGTTTATACTGCTCACCACTTAGACATGTGTTATCTTGTAGGATTACTTAATTGCTTCCATACTGTTTCATTATTATATTGTGAAGGCAAAGTCAGGTTATATAAACTCAGATTACAGTGACGTGATGTATAGGGTATATATATGAGGGTTTCCTTATTTGGTTTATTCCTTCGACGTACTAACCTCATGAATCGATAATGTGAGCTTGTATAACAGATTTTCCTATAGTTACTTTACTTACTGTCTTATTTCATGTTCTTATGTGCTTATATTCACGGTACACCTTTCTTATACACATGTACCTGATATGCACGCTACTTGGCTTTGTTATATGTACTCGCGGGTTGCATCTGACAACCCTGGATTCTCATGTCCAGATCCTGGAGTCTGGACCATGGTGATCTTTCTTTAGCTGATTAGAGTGCGCAACGGATCCTCCCGTGGTGATCAGAGTACAGCAGAAGTTCGGACATCGCCGTAGTTCTTCCTTCAGCTTTTCTCCTGTTTGACTCTCGAGGTCCCTCTTGCTGCTCGTGAGCATCTCTCAGTTTTTACTATGCATATCGCTTCATGTATTGTACTTTTATATCTTATGTTGATGTAATATTCCTGTAATATTGTATCACTCTCCGTGATGACCATGTACTTGTACTATTTTGTATTGGAATGTATATTACCACTGTGCTTCCGCCTCTGATTCTTGCATGTACTAATGCTTAGCGTGTGTACGTGAGGGTATTTCTGACCTGCGTATATACGTCGCAGTGATGTCTCCGTACCCGCGGGTTCGAGGCGCCACACTTGAGCTAAGCTTGGGAAGAAGAATAAGGGAGAAGACGACGGTGGGAGGGGAGAAGAGGGGGATGTCAGGGGAGAGGGGGCCGACAGCGGCAGGAGACGACGAGCAAAATTAGGGGGAAGAAAGAAGATGGTGGTATTTTGGCCATTTATGAAAAACTGGTGGGCGCTTGGTGGGTGTCTTTATTAATTTTGTGTGTGTCGTATCTGGTGGGTGGGTTAATCAATTAGGTGGGTGCCAATAGCTACTCGTCTTTCTCATGCACTTTTTTTCACCCACACCCTCACATTTCCCTTAATAATGTAATTGTTTTTTCTTGTCTCCCAAGTCTAATGCCCATTATATTTTCTTGCTCCGCACGTTAAACTGCCCAACAGAATTTGACTTGATTTAATTTAGTGGCAAAATTAGCAAGACCCATAATTAACGAATAATCCGCTAAAATCAGAAATAACAGATACTAATATGCAAAATTGCAGGGAACAAATAATAATTAAAGTGGGACACGAGTCAGTGAAAAATCAAATCTTTTCTTTTTTTTTTTCTTTTCTTTTTTTAACTTTAAAAGGAGTCATAAGTAGAGTAGAATTCAATTCTTGCGGGAAAAAAAGCAAGGAAAAAAAATCCCAAAAAAATCTCCGAAACATTCCGAAAGAAGCTCCCCTTCTCTCTCTCATGGACCAACTCTTATATCTCCCTTCTCCGATCATCGCAAACCCTAACCCTAATTGTGATTCAAGTTCTCAAAATTCTACGGCGCTGCCATCGCCGGCCCTCAATGGCCCGCGGATTGATGGGCGTAAAGGCCGATCTCTCCGAGTTCGGCCGCCATCTCCTCGACGTTGCTTGCTTCCTCCCCCCCTCTGTCGCCGCCAATTACACTGATTCGCCTCCGGCGTCGCCTCAGGGCGACGACCCTAACTCTAACCCGAGTTCTCAGCGGCGGCAGCAGCAGTCGAGGGTCGTCGCCGGCGTTCTGAGAGATTTGGCGGAGTTCGGCGGGAGCCTGAGGACCGGGATTACGAAGTTGTCCGGTGCTTTGATGAGGAAGGTGGCGGTCAGTGGCGGTGGGGTGAGGGAGGAGGTTCTCCAGTTTGTGAAGAGGGATTTGGTCAAGTCGCCTGAGGCTTGGATGGACTTCTCGATGCCTCTTGATGATGGTGAGTTCACTGAACTACTGTTTTTCTTGGTTTGATTTTAGTTTAGCTTGGAAAAGATTCTCCTTTGTTAGTTTTTAAGCCGTCCAAATTCAGTAGCCAACATTGGCACTTTCCCTTTGCTATTATCGTTAGCATTAGCCCCTTCTTGTTGCCTCTAGGATGTTATTTATTTGTCTGTTATTATTATTACCATTATTACCATTACTATCACTATTATTTCATTGGAGTTCTGCCTCCTACAAACTAATAATTGTTGGAGCTTCATTGGGAAAGTATAGGGTCTTGCTATTTACTTAGACATCCAAACATAGGGAGTCTTAAAGAAGAGACTTTACATGTTTTCATCATACATTATAGGAAAAAGATACCAACGAACCTATTATGTCTGTTGGACCGAGACTATGACATTCTTTTCTGAAGATCACTTCTATTGTTATTCAACTCATAGACACCAACAAGTGGCCACAACATACTTAAAAGAAGTAATAACAATAAAATCAAAACTACTAATGCTGCAACATTGAGTAACACGAACACTTCCACCATGAAACCGTACCTTTCTCAAATACATATCACACACTAGCACTTCTCATATCCTCCTCAAACACATACCAAACACTTCTCAAACAAATTTTCAATTTTATAGTAGTTCGTAGTTTTGTGCACTTCTTGGACACCTCTCCGACAATATGTTGGGCATATTTCCTACACCCCTCGATATTCTTTAAATATCATTGTATCTACTCTAATTTGTAAATATAACTATATTTTTGTGGAAAAAGGATAGCAGCATAGTCATTTGTATAAAAGTATCATAAGTTTTGTATGTTTTAATATGAGAAGTGAGATGAATTAAGCCATTATGCAGAAAGTTGAAGAGCCAATGACTAATTCTTGTGCTAGTAATAAATATATGAGAAGTTTAGTACATGTGCAAACATTGTACAGAACTGTATTATTCGAAAATGTGTGTGCACGTTTGCATGTACATGCATGTCTATACGTGTATTTATTTGTGAACATTCTCTCTTTATTATTGTTATGATTTTTTTGTTTTTGCTATTATTTATACTATTGTTAGATATAATTAATGCTCATGTCGCTTTGTCCCAGCGTCCTACTTTCCAAGGAATTGTAGGGTCGTCGTGCATGTGCCTTTCGTGTATGTGTACATGTCCTAACTTGTGCCCATGCTCCTTAACTACAATGCGTGAAAGTAAACTGAGGAGGTAACCTCTATTGTGTATTACAGGGACAACAAAATCAATATCAAGTTATTGTTTGAGTACAAAAATTTTCCTTTCTTGCTTCTTGAGTACAAAA
Source organism: Agave tequilana (assembly GCA_038442645.1). Classification (NCBI taxonomy): domain Eukaryota; kingdom Viridiplantae; phylum Streptophyta; class Magnoliopsida; order Asparagales; family Asparagaceae; genus Agave; species Agave tequilana. The sequence goes on from JAVJIF010020942.1 coordinate 22,250, forward strand.
TCAATATCAGGTGATTGTTTGTGCCCATGCTCCAAAGATGCATATATGGAGCAACATTTGGCACTTGATTCATAAATCAACACCCTATATATCATTTAGTTGAGCACCTCTGGCCAAGCTTGCTGCAAAAGACAACTTTAATTAAAACTCAATTTCAGTTCACCCCACTCGTGATTCTTTTCTAAAATTAGATGGAGATATATTATTTATTGTTCTATTTCTTAGCTACCTTTGGTGTTGGTATGCTAACCAACATGGTTTGAGTACTGTCCGATTCTGATATGCATCAACCATATTGTATGAGAATCGGGCCTACGTGTTACAATATCAGACACATAGTATCGAAGTCAGCCAAACAGCTTACATATCACCAAAATAATATTAGCATCGGTTAGTTTCGTTGTTGGATCAGCGAAATTGATCGATATGATAAGGATATCAACCGATACAAGAAAAAATTATAAAGCATGTCAAGGGAGGAAGCAAATCTGCAAAAATAAAAGAAAAGAAAAAACATGGAAGAAGCTTGCCGCGTTGGCTGGAGGCGAAGCGAAGTAAAGGAGCAGACGAGGGCAGAGGAGAGGGGAGGTTGGAATTTGTGATAATTGACAGCAAGTTGCGTGACTTTTCCCCAGTCAAAGGTGAAATCGAAGGAGAAGGTGAAGGAGAGTCGAGGAGGTCGGATCTATGTAATCGACGACGAACCGTGATAGTTCTTCATTGTTGGAGGAAAACAAAGAGGAGAAGAACAAATGAGGCAGAGGAGCTTTGAGAGTTTAGGGGGAGGCGGAGGGGAGGGAAGAGGGAAGGAATATAGGGTGGTGGGAAAGGGGTTGGAAGGATGGGGGAGGCGGAGGGGAGCTCAGGGAGGGGATGTGAGGAAAGAAGGGAGATGGTTGGGGAAAAGATGACAATAAAGAAAGGAGAGAGTGCATAATAATGGGGAGGAGATTTCGAGAACGTGGGGGTATTGACATGTGGCTTTTTTTCCTTCTTTTTTGTTGTGCCTCTCCCTCTCTTCATTTTTCTTCTTGGAGAAATCTGTTCTTCTTTTTGCTAGAACCTTTTGGAGAAATCTATTGTATTAATATTGAATCTGTCATCTTCTTAGTTCCAAAGGAAATCATGTTCTACTAATATTTTAAGGCAAAATTTCAATAATATATTGTTTTTATGCTAATATTTTGTCAAAATGTGAATAGAATTTCGTTGATTATTCCTAAATATATCAAAATGTTACCATCAGAATATTTTTTTTAATTTTTTTGCCGCGAATGATATTATTGAGATGAAATAACCGATGTGCTCAATATGGCCGATTTTGATACCAAAAATGGCTCGGCTGATCGGCTGATACCGACACCAATTTCGATATTTCAAACCATGCTAACAATTTACACCTACCCAAACCTGATAATCCCAACCTTTGGGTTTTGAGTTGGGATACAAATTGAGTCAGGTCTGGGTTGGAAATGGTTAGCATGATTTAAAGTTCAGGTTGGATCCATGTTGACCAAAGTCAACCTGGGACCAGCTAAGACTTGGATAGGGATCAACCAGCTGATGACAGACTTGCTCTACCCGAACACATATAGATAGCTGGATTGTCTGAAGAATCGGTCCATTATGATATTGGAATCAACCAACACCGAGATAAAATTTGTGTTTTTAATGAAAATCGGTCAGAATCGGCTGATAAAAGGGTTGGAATCAGCCAGAATTGAATGATTCTATTCCGATTTCGGCTGACTCTGACACAATTATTATCAAACTGCAACAAATTTAACAGTATCTTTCTGATTGCAATGTAAAAATTTGATTAATATATAGTGACTTCACACTGTTGCTTGATTCTATGGGTCTCTTAATCTGACACCACAAATCATAGTGTCAAATCCTATTTTGCTTTTGATGTCTCGTTGGTATTATAATTATTTCAGAGCCCGAGAGAATCTTATGCTTACTCTTGTTAAAGATTATAAATGCTCCTCTCCCTTGTTAAAGATTATAAATACAAATGGCTCACCCTCTTCAAGAAATCTAAAATCTTAACCAAGCATATTTTCTGATGCTAAACCTTCATAGTCTTGGCCAAAGAAATGGGTATCAGGGAATCCTCTTTTGGCCCTTTGATCTTGAATTTGACTTGTACGTTTCTACTTTCTTACACGTAACTTCCCCTTAAAGTTGTCTTGTCCAAATATCCTGATAATAAACTTCTTATGGAAAGACTGGCCCTGTTTTGAAGATTAACCAAGATTTCAAAACATGGTATCGGTCATATGTTTGAAATCTTGGTATCACTATCGGCGGTAGGTTTTTGATATTAGAACCGGTGATGTCGGCCATTTATCGACTGTTTTGGCTCATCATATCGGCAATATCGGTGTCGTCTCCGTCATGTCAGGAATATAGGTATTAGGCATAAATATCGGTATTGGGTGATGCTTCAAACCTTTCCAAAAGCCCATCAACTATTTTGCGACAATTGCATAAGAGCTTCAATATCTCATTACCAGAGTCCATTTCCTCATCCCCCCCCCCCCCCCCCCAAACAACAAAAAAAAAAAATGTTTATCTTATATATTTTTTGAGATTCTTACATGTTCTAATTTGTTGGAGTTATGATAGATAGTGAAATAAAAATACATTTTGGTGGGGTGAGTCAGGCCATGATATTAGGGACTTAATTGAAATAGGGGATAAGGTTAGTTTCCTAACAAAATGGCACCTGATGAATATGGAGTTTGAGCATAGTATTCTATTAACAATTTTGAAAAGCTTTCATCATTTCTGTCCGTATGTCTTATGGGTCTGGTAGATCATTGTTGTTAAGGAATGGGTGTTGAAAAACTCCAATGGCATACAGCTTCAAAGATTCCAAATGTATTATTTAATTATTTTATTCTTTTAAGTAAAGTTCAACTCAAAAGTGACCTGCATTTTGTCCTTGTTATGGTTGTTATTGTTGAGTTCTCATCAAATTTTCCATTTAGCATGAATGTTGGTGCGTGAATATTTTGCTGACGTTTTTCCCCATAATTTCTAGCAGCAACTTCTTGCTTTACTACAGAATGATTTATATATATTAGATTCACTGAATTGTAGGTAGGTTAGTGCCATGAAGAGCAGTGACTTAATATTTTGGAGGCAAGACAGTGATATTTAATGGGATCTTGATTACAAATAATTATTGCTTGTTCAATTACCTTGAGTAGTAGTTAGAATTTCATTTATATATACAGTAATATACCTTACAGAAATAGAAATAAGAAATTTAATCTGCTTGTATATTCTTTGCAGATTTTGATATGTCTCGCAGACAAAAAGACCATATAGCTATGGTTGAACATCTAGCTCCAGATTTACCGACACTCAGAATGAGCCTTTGCCCAAGGTTCATGTCTGAGAACAGATTTTGGAAAATTTACTTTGCACTGCTGCTTCCAAAGTTGAACGAGTTTGAAGCTGAATTCTTGTCAACCCAGCTGGTAAGAGTTTGGTTTTGCGCATATTACATTTTGAACTTAAATTTTATATAGCTTTTAGTTTAGATCCAAGTCTGAATTTAAGTTTACATTTGACACACAATTTGATTGGATTGTTCTACTTCTGGTTCTAAATCAGATCCTGTACTTGCTTGTTATTTCTTAGACATTTTTAGGATATGATTAGGGCAAACAAAATGAGAAGGTTAAAGCACTAGCTAGATTCGTCTGCAAGATATTGCTAGTTATTGTTGTAGATAATGGAAGAATGAATTATTCCAAATATTTATTAAAACATGTTCTCTCTATTAGCTTGACCCTGTAACAGGCCAAAACACTAGCTTCTCAACCTTTACAATCAGACAATTGATCTTCCAATGTTAGCTAGCCACCCTCCTTGGGAAGCTTGGCTTCTATGTAACCACTTCCTAGTTGCTGCTGTTTTGTTACTACTTATTGACATCTCTGAATAACAGTTCTCATATTTGGGACATACTTAAATTTAACCTATACAAGAATCAAAGTTGTCTATTCAGTCTTCGGGGCCTCCTTGAATCTGATGTTAAGACTCCTTTAGGACAAACCTGTTTCCTATGTTTTTTAGCAGCTGTCAGGCATAACCACCTGTAACACTGCCGAGGTCTCGCTGGTGAAAAATCTTGTCAGGAATGGCTTTCCATAAAACACTTCTTGTATATGTTGATGTGTAAATCATATCAAATCAAAAGATTAACTTCATTGCTACATCAACTAACCTAGAAAGTGAACCAAGCTAGGGTGTGAAATGGTCCTCAAGCTAGTTTCTTTGATGTGAAGCAATTTCAACGCAAGATTGCATGTTCTTCAAAGTTTATGATCATGTGTGCTCTGCCTTGCAATCTATCACAGATTGAAGATGGATGTATGCTTCTGATCCTCTTCAGCAGTTTTTATTAGAGTTTACCAATGACTAATTAATTGGTATAAACTCCTTATTGCAGTCCCAAGTTTACCACGAACGTAAATCACTGCAGTAAATGGGTACGTAGAACATTTCCACTCTAGGCACGTGGTACACTGCTTCAGAATTATTGTCTGTGGGAAGTTTGAGCAAATAAATGGCCAAGCCGTGTAAACCTCAAAACCAGTCTGCCCAGCTTTTTTTTTTGCTGTTTAAGTTCATTCAACCAAGGAGAAACCCTCCAAATTTACTTCGAATTTTGAGAGGAGAGGGGGGGGGGGGGATGCATTTGTCTCTTAGGCATAGAAAAAGGCCAAAGAGTCGAGCGGCACCAAGTTACTATTTTAGATTAACTTTGAAATGTTAGAAGAGATCTGGATCTGACTTTGGTTTGAATAACATTTTCTGCTCAAGGCCACTGTTTGGCTTATAGTTATCCACAAGAAATACAACTTGTATCAAACTCCCGTCTGCATAATTTTCTAGGTTCTTCTCTGTCTTCACAAACTTACTTTGTTGTTCTGCTGCAGTGTGAGAGCATTATATTGCTTGCTAAATTGCACTATAGGTTTATGCTATGTTTTCTCCTGTTAAATTGCCTACCAAGCCTGGCACAATTTTTTGGAGGTCAGCATTAGACCTCTCTTCCCTCATCCCTATGATCAATAGACCATCAAAATTCTCTACTCCGAACCAAAAATTGGCGGATAGAAAGTGAAGGCATTCTTCATTATGTGTTCAGCTCTTCTCCTCTAGAATACCCAAACGCCTTCACAGCATCCCTTGATTTTTTTAATTGGGCCTGTTGGTGGGATTTTGGCAAGAGAGATGTTACAGCTGGTTTCCATGTGTTGTGAACCAAAGTATTAGGTGTATCTGGCATTGGAAACAGATATGTTAGATTACTTGGGTTTTCTTTCCATAATGTCTGACATAGCTGGTGGTGGCTGAAAGCTTTATTTTTGGAAGCAGGAGGTAGTGTCTTGAGGAGTTGGGGGGCCATTGTCTGGTGTATCCGCTCATGGTTAATTTACAACTATGTTGAATAGCAAAGATATAGGACCATGGTGTCCAGCATATCCAGTCATAGGCAATTGCAGCATTGTTGGATGGTGAAGATATGGAACTGATTTACAACATTACAGTCATTGGGATGTCTACCGGTGGTGTAGCACTGTTAGAGGAGTACTTGCACCTGCAAATGTGTACAGTCTATCCAGCCTTGGGAGGTGAGCAGGAGTATTGTTTAGGTGTTATCCGTCAAGCAGGGTAATGTTTACTTGTAATTTTCAACGATCTCTCCTTAACTGTTACAGGATTAACATATGCAATCACTGATGGTAGTCTCACTGCTATTTCCAACAGTAATTAAAGAGAGCTTAAGAGTTTGATAAAATAAATTTTAAGTTATCATTCAGGAAATGTTCTTTTGTTTTCTTTACCTACTTAATATGCATTTAATAAAATAAAATACTGGAATTAAATATTGAACTTTTTACAGCAGTATTTTTTTTTAATATGATGAGAATAGTCAACTCTTAGTAGAGTCGGATTTTATAGAGTGTTGACCTAGTAGCAAGCTTAGACTAACAAGTAAGAATATTTGGTGTTGAATATCGTTTCATGATTGTTTCTATAGTTCATACAAATGAATATACATGACAGGCTGACAGCATAGTGCATTTAGAAAGACCATAAATTCATATGGGCTTGAAGCTCATTTTTCTCTGGTCAGTGTTTTTTTAATTAGATTATAGAGACACGGGGACAGAAACTTATTGTTAAGGGGAATAAGTCACAAGTCCTTTTTGCTGGATCAAATATCTATTTTAGTCGAATCCCACAGTGTGGCGGGATTTCTTGAAAGTTCTTCTTTCCTCTGCCTTCTTTTACCTTCAAAGTACCCTTGAGTATTCTGCTATGTATGTAACAGTGTTAGAACAACTCTATAGCCCCCCTACATAAAATAGTCATGTTTATTTTGCTTGATGGAGTTGGATTTTCTCTAAACAAGCATTTGTTTTTCAGATTGTGGAAGAGATGAGCATCACTCTGGAGAAGATGATGAAAAGTAGGTTGAACCCTGAGTCCCTAAATGCTGTAACTGAGAGCTCTTGGTTGATGATGAATGACAAGGAGATCGATACCGAACAGGAGATGAGGCATGTAAATCTAGAAAAGAAAAGGCAAAATAGGCTGAACTCAGAGTCCCAGAATCTTGTGGCTGAGAGCTCTTCCTCGACTGCTACTGAGAATGCAGGTGATAATACCACACAGGCGGCAGATCAATCTCAGGTGCGTCCAACAAGCACCGGAGCAGCAACCCTGCAGTACTTCGATAGGTGGTTTGATACACCTGTCACGCTGAGAGAAGCAGATTCTTACACTGAAACCGGACACCAGACTAGCAGCAAAGAGGATGATTCTTACAGTGAGGCAGAGGATGGTGACAACATTGTCTTGCTGAAGAAGTGTGGAACGTCACCATCAGTGGAGTCCGTTGATCAGGATTATTCGCTGATTTCCTTCAACGAGCGGCTACGGCGGAGCAAAAAGGCGTACTCTGGTGACCATGACGGGGAGCTCAAGAAACCGCCTAGTAAAGAGTCGGCAGTTGATGAGACAGGTGACTGTCACGCCGTTGAAGACAGTTCCGACTATGAAATCGTGGAGAGATCTTAAATTAAGAAGGTCTCTCTTTCCTTTTGCGCTCTCTCCCCCCCTCTTGCCTTAAATTTGTAAATGAATTCTGTTGGACCTTATTTTATCTGTAAATGATGCCTTTGGATCCTATAACCATCAGTATTATGATTGGCTTCTCGAATCGATTACGAACATATTAGATTAATTACGTGCATTAATGGGTGTCTTTGTTTCAGAATTTTCTGATGAGAAATGTCATCCCTATTGCTGTTGAGGAATTTCAGTGATGTCATTTGTAGTTATAATCCAAGTTTTTATTACATGAAATAAATAAATATTTAAGATCCCATCCCCCAGTCATTGCATTGAGCTTGGGAGAGAGAGCTCCAAAGCTTAGTATCATTGTCAAACACTAAAGTAACGAGTAGTGAGATTCTTAGCTTGATGCCAGTCTCTAATTGGAGCAATCAATTGTTATATATTTGAAGTGCAACTCATTTTAGAGGCCTCGTGAGGTGCAGTGGCATGCTCAAGTTAAAACATGAATGATTGAGAGTAATATTTTTATATTCTAACACATTCTCAGAGCACTCTTTTGAGGATTAACAGTAATAATTTTATATTCTAGTATGAGCGCACTTGTTGGGCGCCTTCATGGGTTGAAAACTGGACTTTAGCAGCTGTTTTTCCCCCCTTTAATCTGCTTTTCTAAGCATGCATGTTTTTCTAAATATGCGTTCGATTGGAATTGAATCTGAGTTGCTCTGTTACCGTGTTAAAATTAATTTCACTACACCAGAAAATGGAGATAATATTTATTCTAGCAAGGGAATTCAGTTTTGCAGAGCAAGTTGAGAATATACCTCTTTTTCAACTGTGAGCCTGACATGGAAGAAGATTTTTCAGTGATGATTTCTCAATTAAAAAGTAAGCATAGGTGGCTAAATGGTGGATTTATGAATCAAACTCCTCCTGATCTCAACCACAGATGATAAACATTAAGATTGTCTAAGCCTGTTGTCATGCTCCAGAATGAAATTGACCAACTTGGGCTAATGAAACACCATGTTGTAGCTTGAAAACTATGATCCAATTTGTGTGGGCCATGCCCGACACGTGACCCCAGTATACAGATTCATAAATATGGGAGAAGGCTCCTAGCAATTCTTCGGCCCAACCACAGCTGCCTGACTATCTCGGCCCATTCAGCCCACATGTGGCTGTAATAGGCCCAAGTAGCTCGTTCGCTGTGAGGAGGGAACCGACTCGATTTAGGAGTTTCATATGTACGGAAACTCCTCGACTGACTTTACTCAAGAATTCTACTCCTTCTAGAAAGACAACTGTAGTAACTTGGCCAAGGGGTTAAACCCCTTTATAGAATCCTATAAATAGCTTCTTAGATCGCAGGTGAAATGCACAGTCGGCAAACTCTCTCTTTTATCACCATACTACAATTGTTAAATGCAAGTATAACTTAGGAAACTGAGGGATTTCGGTTGGGCCCATGCCCTAATCTTTCTAACATTGTTCCTTGTGCTTATAGGTCTTGAACGATAGTCAGCTCATTTATCCGATCCATAGACAACCTCACGCTTTTGTAGAGACATTGGTGCAGTGTATGGGAAGACGACATTAATACCATGATCCTACCACCACCACAAGAAGACGATAGTTCTCCAACAGAACAAACGAGGCGGCGGATACCAACTCCCAGCTCGTTGCGCTAAACAATAATGACGGACAGATCAACTCCAACGACAATACTGCAGTACCTCGGGACTCATCGGCAGGTTGTTTGTCATGCAAGATCAACTTCTAAAGATTCAAAAGGATGTCATTACCCAGATGATTACCCAGTACAAGACATTCCACAACCTAATCGGGAGATTGGCGGTAGGAATAAACCCCCACCAACTTCGTGACGGTGAAGGGAACCTCGAGAATTGCCTCATGCGACAAAAAACAATCGCAAGAGGCGGAGAAGACCCCACACCATCGAGTCCCCCACAATAGAAGGAAGATGATGACCCAGAGAGCAAGGCCACACCTCCTATGCTCATCCCCTATGATCGCGACTAACGTCCTTACAAGAAGAGAGCTGATGAAAAGGAGTTTGAGCACTTCGTAAGGTGAAAGAGAAGATGGTCGGAGGACCCCTCATATTCTGAATATGGAAGTCATGCTATATGTGTGAAATGCACCCCAGAAGGCTTCCAATTCTTCTGCCTAGAGAAAATATGATGAATCTGAAAATTCCAAGGAACATGCATAAAACTACCGAGCAATCATGAAAATCTCAGGAGCCGACAATCCAGTTCTGTGTCGAGGTTTCAACACTACCCTAGCCAACTCAGCCAAGGAGTAGAATCATCGACTTCTCGGGTGTTCGATAGATAGCTTCAAGAAATTATCCCAGCTTTTTTACTAGCAATTCATGGCTAGCCGAAGAAGGAAGAAAAACTCAAGTAGCCACCTATCCTTAAGGCAATGGGAGAAGGAAAGCACGCGAGAGTTCATTCACCGATTTAACTCTGAGCGTTAGAAGTTGACCATTGTAGCTTGGAAATGGCCGTTGCAGCCTTTACCCAGGGAGTGAGAGACCGCCATCTGATGAGGTCATTACTTACCAAACCACCTCTGACCCTCAACGACCTTCTGTCTAAGGCAGAAAGATTCATGATAGCCAAATATGAGCTGGCAACAAGGAAGGAACCTGTAACGGTCCCAGATTTAATTACAAAAAAAAAACTATTCACTATCCATAATTCTTAATTATAAATACATCATTTTAAAAAAAATTTTGCAACATCTCCTTTGCACAATGGATGATATAAAATCCACAAATCAGGTCTTAACATTGACCATGTATCCATATACAATATCCCACGTAATTTATAATACAATTTTGACTTGACATCGCTTACTTTTAAATCCAAATAAATTGTTCCTCAAACACATACACGCGCGCACATATATAAGTATTCATGACAATCTAAAAACTTCATTCTTCACTACATATTCGCCTTATATATTATACAAGTTGTACTAACAACAAAATGTGTATTCCTTACCCCCTTCTACTATTTATTATATAAACATAAACATACAATACATGAGTAATAGTTAGAACAAAAGAAACATCTACTTCAATAGGCATGACTCCGACAAAAACACTCAGACTCCTTTGCTGGTGTTCAAGTTCTCAAGCTGGAGCCTTCCTTTTGTCGAGACCTGAAAGTAGGGTTTATACCATAGGGTGAGCTTGAAAAGTTCAATGAGTAAATAAACTCAACGTAAACCTATATGAATGCATATTCAGTCAACTTAGTTAAACTTGGCTTCTAAATTGACTATTAACTATATTTGACTAATTCTTCTATTCTTAATTCTGTCGGTGATGTATTTCTCAACCTTCTATCTATACAAGACTATAGATGTCTCAACCACAATGATATCAACTAACTATTATACATAAGTATATAGTAGATGCATAACAGTTCTCATATCATGATATTCCCATCTATTACTATTTTAATGCACTTTCATCATACTCTGTCACCAGAAACAACATACACCATAAATCCAATTCAGTAATTCAACACTCCCCGTCTTCACCCTCACTGGTTTATCCACGGCCCCTTCCTCCCACATTCCAATGCATGTTAACACACACAACACCTCGTCTTCGCCCGCCACCGGCTTACAGACGACCCCTTCCTTTGACATGTCAATGCATGTCAACACACACAATATGCCGTCTTTGCCCGCCACTGGCTTACGCACGGGCCCCTTCCTCCTGCATCATACAATCACACACAAGCAATTTCATATACATAAACATATTCATATCAACAAACAATACTCATCATAAGTTTAGTATAAGCTCGTGTTCAGCTCTCAACAAATACTAACATACCAGTATTTCATGTATGTATGCAGACACACACTCGCCAAGGTCACTCACAATCCCAATTTTATACTTGATATTCACGATTGTCCATACATAATATATAAGTTCACGCTTAAGGAGAGTATTGTCATCTCTTCTTTTACTCGGGGAGTAGTTACAAGCATCATCTCCGATATCCAAATTTTTTTATACTTAAATACACACAAGTTTCTCAACCTTGACTATAATAATACACTAATTCTAATTCATGAGTTCGGATATATAGTATTATGCCAAATAATCTACACGCATAGATCCATATTTTTGTACCATCATCTAAAACAGGTTCAACTAGTTTCTTGCTTATTCATACAAGTTTCAAATCTTGATTTATTATAATAGACAATTTCTAATTTACAAGCATGGCATAAACATATAAGTTTCCGGTCTTGATTTTTATGGTGTACTAGTTCTAATTTATGAGTTTAGTTTACACAAAATCAATTTATGCTCGGTACATGATAGTCTAACTTGCGAGCTCGGCTACATAATAATTTAGCAATAATCTAACACATATAAAATCCTTGTGCTTGTATTTCAAATCCGCACTATGTGTCAAGTTACGTTCACATATGTACATTGTCAAGTTCATATGTTAGAATTGTTTCACATGCCAGTATATATTACATATGCATAAAGTTCAAGTTCATATATTAATTCGTGAGCGAGTGACTCATAATTCCTCCAACGTATGCACATACACTTGATTAATTCTCTTTCTTATTGCTCTATGGTAAAATTCATCTCAATAGGGTTCATGTACTATCACTTGATTCTGTTTTCATACTCATTTCACATAGTCTAAAAGTCGAGTTTACGATACTCATTAGATTTCGACAATTCTTCGATAGTTTTCTTTCGTTCGAATCCACGAGCAACAATCCTAGCTAGATAATGAATATATACCAACTTTAGCACCACTAATAATTAGTAACAGTGACTATTAACCCTAATCCACAACTTGATTACCCATAAATTTTTATAAAATGTGATTATAGTTAGGATGGAGGTTTATTCACTTGATTTTTGAAAATTTCTCAACAAAATTTTCTTGTCTAACGTTTGACACATATATTGCATATTTGTTATTATATTCCTATACTCATTCTTTAACAAATTCTGCAATTATACTGTCTTAATACCTAATTTGTGCAGGATATGATGGGAGAAGATAAATCGCAAATTCAAGTCAATTAAATCAGATTTTTGGGAGGATTTAAATCACAACTGAAGATTGAGCATATCAGAGAGGATAAACGCAAATCTAATTCAGTTAAGATCAGATTTTTGAAGATCCAGTTGGTTAACTTGGAGAATCAACGAGGATAGAAGCAAAAGGTAACTCAATTAATATACAAAGTGATATTTAAAGGATTGTGATGTATATTTAAAAGATTTAGAGAGATGAGACAAAATTTAACTGAAGATTAAGGGATAAACAAATATTTATCTTCAATATTATCTCCAACCTTATCAAAAGATCTTTTATGTTAGCAAGCGATTTTGTCCACATCTCCAACCTTATCCCCAACCTTATTAGAAGATTTTTTTTTATTCAGATAGCGATTTAGTCTCATCCTCAAGCGTGCTCTCTCCTCCCCATTTCTCCTATAAATACCTGCAAATTCAGAGGTAAAAGGGACGATCAAGTAGAGAATAGAATAGATTTTTGTATAGGTTTAACTTAGATTTTTCTTTCTCTTTTAAATTTAATTTTTATTTTTTTACGTAACTGAGGTCGAAGAATAGTTTCACGGGAGAATAAGAGTGATGTGTATACTGAGTGACACCGATGTAAGTATTCTTTCTTTCTTTCATTGTTTTTCAATTCAATTGAAGTTTCTTTTCTACTCTTATTTTTGTTGCTCTCTCTTCTGTGTTTGAGAATCCAAACGACTCCAATAGCTTCAAAGTTACCTCGCCCTTGTAAATGTCGTTGATGACCTATGGTGATGAACAACCATTTCAATGGTAGTATATCTTGCACCTTCATTTTGTACTATAGATCAGGAGTGAAGAAGATCTCATCTGTCATGCTTTGCTCGCCTTCAAGCAAAGATACATCATTGACAAAGATTCTAGGTAAGTCATCAACCGGAAGAGGTAGATAAGTTCTTTAGTTTTTTTTCCTTTCTTTTAATCCTTAGTTTAGATCATCATTAACTCTCAATTGTATTCACTTTTACACTTTCTTTGTATAATTATGTTTTCTATTTTCTCTATCTACTCCAGCCTACCACTTTTACAATTTAACTTAACTTATTTTTCTTTTCTTTTAAAGAACAAGAGAAGAACTTTAATCATTTTAAGTAAAGAGAACTTACAAAACGCTTTCATCGCTAGTCCCTCCTTGTAGATCACAACTCGCATAGTTACTTGCTATAGCGGTAGAATTAAGAATCTTGCTCTTTTTTCGTAAAGTTCGGAAATTCTATATTTTTTGTGTAGGTTCTATCTCAATCATTCAAGTTCCCAAACAACACCCTAGCCAAAATAACAATTATTGATCACACTTAGTAATAAAACCAACCTAGATTAAGGAAGTAATTTCAGTTTTTTCTTGGTTAATTACCTGATTAATTCAGTTAAGGTAAACTCAGAGAATTGAGAGTTTTCTCCCGCTCCCAAAGTCTGGATCTTGGCCTAGACTCCTCCTCTGCGACCTCGGCTACCACAAGAGCCTCCCCCTCCTTTGTTGGCCTTAGCACACATGTGCACACGCAGTGGTTGGTAGCGCGTGCGCGTTGTGGCCATAGCGCGTGCGCCACCACCAATGGCCTTGTCGCCTTCTCGGGCTGCCAAATTGCCCCCCCTTCGCCTGAGTTTGAAGCCGATGATGGCCTAGAACAAGTGTTTGAGAGAGTGGTGGAGACTAAAGGGCGTGAGGCAAGGGATATGAAAGATTGGAGAGAAAGAGAGAATGATTGATGAGTAAATTAGGGTTTTCTCTTGATTTCTCTCTTTAAATTGCATCAGCCTAAATTTTGTGAAGAGGCCATCTCACCCACATCTCTTCCTAGGCATCCTCTCCTTGTTCCACCTCAAGTTACCAATTCCCATGCCCACTTTGACTTCTCCACTAACTCTTCTCATCCAGGAAGAGGTTTAATCATCTTAATTAGATAGTTAATGCATATTGAACTAAGGTTAGTGTTGGCCCAAAAGGTTACACTCTCCATTTGTTTAGAGTTTTTGATGATAACAAAACAAATAAGAGCTATTTGGTACTAATAAGTTTGTTTAAGATAAGTTTCAGGTTAGTACCATATTTAGAGGCCATTGCTTGGCTATTGCAAGATCTAGGTTCATGAAGCAAAGAAGACGTTTTGCACATCAAGGAAGGAACATAGAAGAAAAGGCTCTAGCAAGGTATTGCATGGCTCAAGACTTCTAGATTGCTCAAGATAATTCATTAGATTTATTTCTAGTTTTATAGTTTTGTTAAAGAATAGTGAATAGGTTTGAAGCTCTATCACGCACGTTTTTGCACACATCTTATTTCCAAAAATATTTCCTATAATATGAACAAAATATTTTTGTATACAATCTTCTGCCTACAAACTCATTTTTATGTTTTATATAAATCTCTATTCAAAACTACTTTGTTTTATTTTTAAATTCCCCTCAAAAATCTATTTATGTTTTGACTTTTGACCTGATCCGGTCGACCGACCGGCCGACCGACCCTGTGTCAGGTCAAGTCGGTCGACCGTCCCTGTCGACCGAGGTTCTGGCAGTAGTGCATATCCGTGTGCACGTTTTACGGTCGACCGAGACCTGCCTGACTGTAAGACATTTGCTCTCTGTATTTTTCGATCGACCGGACGGTCGACCGAGAGCCGGCAACGGCTCTTATTTTTAAAAGTCGGTCGACCGGTCGGTCGACCGAGTGTGCCGTTTGAACAGTAACAGCTAGTTTTCCGAGCAGATTTGTTTTTGTCTTTTTCTTTCTAAAAAGGGCTTAAATGATATTTACTGATCCTAATACTTCCTAATTGGCCTTAAGTGAGTTTTATTTTCAAACCCTAGCCCTCTACTATAAATAGGAGTGTTTGGGGAGATGTTCATTACAAGAAAATTTTGCAAAAGTTTCAAAAGTTTAAGGCATTCAAAAGAGCTTTGTTTCTTGGTTTTTGTGCTGAAATTCTCTCTCATTTTCTGAAGTGTTTTCAAAACTCTCTAATTTCCTTTCTCTTTTCACTTACACTCAAGAGCTTCATTCCTACTCATTGTTCTACAAGGATTATTGTAAGGGAAGAGAGTTTTGCAAAAGAGAGTTTGTGGTCTTTTGACTACCAAGAGAAAACTTGTACTTGTGATTGTGGAGTTAGGTACTCCGGTGTATTTGTAACATCTTTGTGAAGTTATAGTGGTTAGAAATCCTTCTGGGGAAGGCGGGGACGTAGAGCTGGGTGCTCGAACCTCGGAAAAATTCTCGGTGTTTGCGTTTGGTTTACTTGCTCTTACTTCTTGCTTTACTTTCATTGCTCTTATTACTTGCTCTCAATCTTCATTGCAATATTCATTTGTTTTCATTCATCTTGTCAATCATAGTCCCATACAACAAGGTTGCATTGCGCACCTCTAACTCATTTCAAGAGGAATCAGGAGGAAGGAGTTCAGAACCCTTTACGGGGCATTCGGCTCTTAGTCTTGTTTTGGGCGATTGTTGCATCATATTTTTAAATTGTGCATTGATTAGCATTATCACCTATTCACCCCCCTCTAGGTGATTTTCAATTGGTATCAGAGCTTGGACTCTAGGTTTGGCTTAACATCCTTAGAGAGATCCTTAAAATTTGCTAATCAACATTTGCATTTCATTTGTCATTCACTAGTAAACATGGCCGACAACATCAAAACCCCTCCTAAATTTGATGGACTTAATTTCCCTATTTGGAAGGTTAGGATGACTATCTTTTTACAATCTTTAGGTAGCTTAGTGGCTAAATCCTTAACCAAACCCTATGTTAGACCCGATAGTGATGAAAGCACATGGTCCGACCTTACCTTTAGAGAATATGAGGCTAACTCCAAGGCCCAAAATTCCCTTCTAACCGCCTTGAATGAGGACGACCTTACACGGGTAATACACTGCCAATCCGCCTATGAGATTTGGTAACATTTGTTGGTCACACACGAGGGGACTTCACAAGTTAAGAGAGCTAAGATAGATCTCTTAACGTCCCAATATGAATCTTTTAAAATGATTGATGATGAAACCATTGATTGCATGATTACAAGGTTTACTAAAATCACCAATGCTCTTTTCTCTTTAGGTGATGATATCTCCAATGACCAAATGGTGCGAAAAGTGATTCGGGCTCTTCCTTCATCATGGGAGATAAAGGCCACCACCTTGAAAGAATTGAACGACAAAGATGAAATGGACCTCATTAGTCCCATTGGGAACTTAAAAACCCATGAGATGGAAAAGAAGGCAAGAGAAGAGGCCGCTCCACTAAAGAAGAAGTCCATAGCCTTCAAGTCTTCATCTACTCTAGGACGATGAAGAAGATGAAGAAGAAGATGAGGAGCTCTCCCTTCTTGTGCGAAATGTCAAAAGGATGTACCGGAAGAGCAACCTCAACTTCCGAAGAAAATTTGAAGGTAAAGAGGAGAGAATAATTATTTGCTACAATTGTCGAAAGCCCAGACATATCATGGCGGATTGCCCGGAGTTCAAGAAGAAGATGACTTCCTCCTTCAAGCCAAAGAAGCCGGTGGAAAAGAAAGCCTACAAAACCACATGGGATTCGGAAAGCGAATCCGAAGACGAGATGGACACGGCGAACATGTGTTTCATGGCAAACACACCAAAGGTAACCCCACAACCTTTTGATGAAGATGATGAATTAACTAAAGAGGCTATTGTACATGCTTTTGTTGAACTCTCCGAAACTTATGATAATAAAAAGATTGAGTGTTCAAAATTGGTAAAGGAAGTTGCTTTTCTTAAAAATCAACTTGCTATGTTTCTAAAGAAAAAGATGAAATTTCTTCCAATCTCATTTCTATTAAAGAAGAATTTAGTGCTTACAAGATTTCTTGTAAGGCAAAATTTCCTAAGGTTGATGAAAAAGAAATTTCTTCTTTAAAAGCTAAAATGGTTGATTTTGAAAAGGTTTTGAAAGATTGTGCTTTTAACACAAAGAAACTTGAAGAAAAGTTTTCTAAAAAGCACACCTCTCATGCTAAAGATTCTCATATTAAGATTCCCCATGCTCACACTACACACCACATTCATGCTAAATCCACAGATGCTCATAAATCTCACACTCACTATGCTTTTAAATATGGTGGAGTGTATAGATGTACTTATTGTGATAAAAATGGACATTTGGCTAAGTTTTGTTATGACCAAGTTAATAAATCAAATAATCTTGTTTGGGTTCATGGCACTAACCCTTTAGGACCCAAGAAAATGTGGGTACCAAAATCAAGTCCTAAATTGTTTGATGTAGGTACACACCAAGGCTCCAAGACGTAAGGAGCGGTGGTACCTTGATAGCGGTTGTTCAAGACACATGACATGGGACATCAATAACTTTACAACCCTATCAAGATACATGGAAGGTGGCACCGTCACCTTCGGGGATGACTCCAAGGGCACTATCATCGGTAAAGGTAACATTCAAATTGGTGCATCTCCTATTTTAGAAAATATAGTACTTGTTGATGGTTTGAAGCATAACTTGCTTAGCATTAGTCAACTTTGTGACTGTGGACTTAAAGTTGTTTTTGATGATTCTTCTTGCAAGATTTTTGATGTTAAAACCAATTATTGTATTCTCACCGGTTTTCGTGACAATAATGTTTACATCATTGACATGCTTAATTTAGATTGTTCTACTAAATGCTTGAATGCTTTTGATGAAAATTCTTGGCTTTGGCATAGAAGATTAGGACATGCATCTTTTGACCATCTTTCTAGGATTAATTCTAAGGAATTGGTGAAGGGTATACCTTACTTGAAGTTTGAGAAAGACCGCATTTGTGGTGCGTGCCAACTTGGGAAACAAACTAAATCTTCCTTCAAACCAATCAAGGATATCATGTCAACTAGGCCATTAGAATTAATTCATATGGATCTTTTTGGACCAACTAAAACTAAGAGCTTAAATGGTAGTAGATTTGCATTTGTTTTAGTTGATGATTTTTCCCATTTCACGTGGGTTTTCTTTTGGAACACAAAGATCAAACTTTTTCTCATTTCAAAATTTTTCGAAAAAGGGTTGAAAAGAAAAAGGTTTTTCGATTTTGAGAATAAGGAGTGATAGAGGTGGTGAGTTTGTTAACCAACTCTTCATGACTTATTGTGATGAAAAGGGAATCAAGTATGAAATGTCATGTCCTAGAACTCCATAACAAAATGGAGTTGTAGAAAGGAAAAATAGAACACTTCAAGAAATGGCTAGGACCATGATAAGTGAATATGACCTCCCTTAATATTTATAGGCCGAGGCCGTAAACACCGCATGCTATATTTCAAATCGTATTTATTTGTGTAAAAATTCTTCCAAAACATCTTTTGAAATGTATCATTCTAGAAAACCTAATGTTGCATATTTCAAAGTTTTTGGATGCAAGTGTTTTGTTTTGAATACCAAAGATAACTTGGGAAAATTTGATGCTAAGGCTTATGAAGCTATCTTTGTTGGATACTCTACTACTAGTAAAGCTTATAGAGTATTCAATAGATCTTCCCTTACCATTGAAGAATCCATGCATGTTAAATTTGAAGAATCTAATGTGGTTGTTGAGAATATTGTAGAGATTGACCCATTAGGTGAAGACATGGAGAGACTATCCTTGAAGGACTCACCCGCTCAAGAAGAAAAGCAAGAATCCATTGGTGATGCTCAAGAGGATAAAGAGGAAAGCTCTCATCCGCTTCCTAAAGTTTGGAGATATGCTACAAATCATTCCAAGGAGCTCATCTTAGGTGATGCATCTAAAGGGGTAACAACTCGCTCCAAACTCCATGACTTATGTATAACTTTGCCTTCATTTCTCATTTTGAACCCAAAAGCATCCTCGAAGCCGAGGCGGACTCATATTGGTTGCTAGCCATGTAAGAGGAACTCAATCAATTTAAGCGCAACCAAGTTTGGCACCTTGTTCCTAGACCCCACGATAGACCAATAATTGGTACTAAGTGGATCTTTAGGAATAAGATGGATGAATCCAGAAATGTGATTAAGAATAAGGCTAGGTTAGTGGCCCAAGGTTACACTCAAGTTGAGGGAATTGACTTTGAGGAGACCTTTGCACCCGTAGCACGGCTTGAAGCCATACGGATGACACTAGCTTTTGTATCTTTCAAAAATTTTAAACTTTTTCAAATGGATGTGAAAAGTGCATTTTTGAATGGTTTTATTAATGAAGAAGTTTATGTTGAACAACCTCCCGGTTTTATTGATCATGTTCATCCTGATTTTGTTTTTAAACTTGATAAAGCTTTGTATGGATTGAAACAAGCTCCAAGAGCTTGGTATGAAAGACTTTCTAGTTTTCTCATTTCAAATAATTTTATTAAAGGCAAAGTAGACACAACTCTTTTTACTAAGCATGTTGATAATGACATTTTAATTGTGCAAATTTATGTTGATGATATAATTTTTGGATCTTCTAATGAGTTTTTATGCAAGGAGTTTGAAAAGATTATGCAATGTGAGTTTGAAATGTCTTCCATGGGTGAATTGAATTTCTTTCTTGGACTCCAAATCAAGCAATTGCAAGATGGGAACTTCATATGTCAAGCCAAGTACGCAAAGGAACTCGTAAAGAAGTTTGGACTTGAAGACTCTAAAGTTTGCAACACTCCCATGGCAACTACAACCAAGCTTGATAAGGATGACCAAGATAAAAATGTTGACATTAAATTGTATAGAAGCATGATAGGTAGTGTTTTGTATTTGACGGCAAGTAGGCCGGACATAATGTTTAGTATGTGTCTTTGTGCTAGATTTCAATCGTGTCCCAACGAGTCCCATCTTATTGCGGTAAAACGCATTATTCGTTATATTAAGGGCACAATTGGAATGGGTCTTTGGTATCCGAAAATCGGAGATTTCTCAATGACGAGTTATTCAGATGCCGACTATGCGGGTTGTAGAGTAGATAGAAAGAGTACTAGTGGGACATGTCAATTTCTTGGTAATTGTCTTGTTTCATGGTCCTCTAGGAAACAAAATTCCGTAGCTCTCTCAACCGCCGAGGCGGAGTATGTTGCCGCGGGGGCTTGTTGTGCACAAGTCCTTTGGATGAAACATACTCTCCTTGATTATGATTTGCATTATAACCATATAAAAATATTTTGTGATAATACTAGTACTATACATATGACTAAGAATGCAAATCAACATAGTAAGACCAAGCACATTGAGATTAGATATCACTTTCTTAGAGATCATTTTGAGAAAGGAAATATAGATATTGATTATGTTTCTACGGATTTGCAACTTGCCGATATTTTCACTAAACCACTTGATTTTGCTAGATTTTCTTTCATATGTGGTGAACTTAATGTTTGTGTTATTGAATAATAATGTTTTCTTGACCCTTTTTTGATGTATGACAAAAAGGGGAGGATGAGTTTATGTATGGAAATATGAGTTCATATGGTTTTGGTTCCATATGAGTTTATATATGATTTTAGTTTTTGATGTGTTTTCATGAATTCTTGTAATTTGAGTTTAAGTATTTTGCAAGTGTTTTATATTTCATGATTTATGGTTTTTGGTTTCATGATGTTTACTTGCAAATTACAAATTACATTGTTTTTCTTTGTTTAATATAGCATAATTTGAGGGGGAGCTTTCTCCTCCCCTATATTTTTGTTTATAGCCTATTTGTTTTGTCATCATCAAAAAGGGGGAGATTGTTGGCCCAAAAGGTTACACTCTCCATTTGTTTAGAGTTTTGATGATAACAAAACAAATAAGAGCTATTTGGTACTAATAAGTTTGTTTAAGATAAGTTTCAGGTTAGTACCATATTTGGAGGCCATTGCTTGGATATTGCAGGAACTT
This sequence comes from Agave tequilana, assembly GCA_038442645.1. Classification (NCBI taxonomy): domain Eukaryota; kingdom Viridiplantae; phylum Streptophyta; class Magnoliopsida; order Asparagales; family Asparagaceae; genus Agave; species Agave tequilana. Next base: position 43,307 of record JAVJIF010020942.1, read on the forward strand.
CTAGATTCATGAAGCAAAGAAGGCGTTTTGCACATCAAGGAAGGAACATAGAAGAAAAGGCTCTAGCAAGGCGTTGCATGGCTCAAGACTTCTAGATTGCTCAAGATAATTCATTAGATTTGTTTCTATTTTTATAGTTTTGTTAAAGAATAGTGAATAGGTTTGAAGCTCTATCACGCACGTTTTGCACACATCTTATTTCCAAAAATATTTCCTATAATATGAACAAAATATTTTTGTATACAATCTTCTGCCTACAAACTCATTTTTATGTTTTATATAAATCTCTATTCAAACTACTTTGTTTTATTTTTAAATTCCCCTCAAAAATCTATTTATGTTTTGACTTTTGACCTGATCCGGTCGACCGACCGGCCCTGTGTCAGGTCAAGTCGGTCGACCATCCCTGTCGACCGAGGTTCTGGCAGCAGTGCGTATCCGTGTGTACGTTTTACGGTCGACCGAGACCTGCCTGACTGTAAGACATTTGCTCTCTGTATTTTTCGGTCGACCGGACGGTCGACCGAGAGCCGGCAACAGCTCTTATTTTTGAACGTCGGTCGACCGGCCGGTCGACCGAGTGTGCCGTTTGAACAGTAACGGCTAGTTTTCTGAGCAGATGTTTTTATCTTTTTCTTTCTAAAAAGGGCTTAAATGATATTTACTGATCCTAATACTTCCTAATTGGCCTTAAGTGAGTTTTATTTTCAAACCCTAGCCCTCTACTATAAATAGGGGTGTTTGGGGAGAGATTCATTACAAGAAAAATTTGTAAAAGTTTCAAAAGTTTAAGGCATTCAAAAGAGCTTTGTTTCTTAGTTTTTGTGCTGAAATTCTCTCTCATTTTCTGAAGTGTTTTCAAAACTCTCTGATTTTCTTTCTCTTTTCACTTACACTCAAGAGCTTCATTCCTACTCATTGTTCTACAAGGATTATTGTAAGGGAAGAGAGTTTTGCAAAAGAGAGTTTGTGGTCTTTTGACTACCAAGAGAAAACTTGTACTTGTGATTGTGGAGTTGGGTACTCCGGTGTATTTGTAACATCTTTGTGAAGTTATAGTGGTTAGAAATCCTTCTGGTGAAGGCGGGGACGTAGAGCTGGGTGCTCGAACATCGGAAAAATTCTCGGTGTTTGCGTTTGGTTTACTTGCTCTTACTTCTTGCTTTACTTTCATTGCTCTTATTACTTGCTCTCAATCTTCATTGCAATATTCATTTTGTTTTCATTCATCTTGTCAATTATAGTCCCATACAACAAGGTTGCATTGCGCACCTCTAACTCATTTCAAGAGGAATCAGGAGGAAGGAGTTCAGAACCCTTTACGGGGCATTCGGCTCTTAGTCTTGTTTTGGGCGATTGTTGCATCATATTTTTAAATTGTGCATTGATTAGCATTATCACCTATTCAACCCCCCCCTCTAGGTGATTTTCTGTTAGGATATAATTAGTAATAAATATAATAATGAAGATACACCTTCATGTGCATGCACACCCATGTGCACATACAACATGAATCTCTACTCTAACCTATACATAGACACCCCCTCCCGATGCATATATACACGCACACGCACACCCACTCACACTAATCATAAGGCTTAAGGAGATGAATATACCCTAAGTCTCCTACCAATAGCATAATAATTACTTAATCATAAAATCCTAATTCATGATAAATCTTGAGCCAAGTGCTACATTATGGCTCACACCACACCACACACACACACACACACACACACACACATACATACATACATACATACATACATACATACATGTATATATATAGAGAGAATAATGTAAATCAGCTAGCATAGGAGATTCTACCTCCATTGTCGTTGATGTGGATCGATCTCAGCCCTAGATCTAAGACAAAGTAAAAAAACTTTATATTTTACATTTAACCCCTTCTCTTCTCCCAATTAATTCATCTCTTCCCCAGATAACCCCAATCTTCTCCCAATTAATCAGATCAGAGCGTCTCTCTCATCTCTCTCTCTCTCTCTCACCCAAATACCCTCCCCGATCACAGATCAAATCCCTCAAATCTTGCCGCTGCCCTCTGGAGGTCGCCGTCGCCGTTGATCAAGCTCGCCAACGTCGCCGCGCTCAAGCTCTCCCCCGACTGGTGGAGGTCGCCGTCGCCGGCGACGTAGCTCTCCCCCGACTGGTTGCAGACTGGTGGAGGTCGCCGCCGCCGCCCTCGATTTTAACCCCGACTGGCTGCAGACTGGTGGAGGTCGCCGCCGCCGCGCTCAAGCTCTCCCACGACTGTCGCCGTCGCCGGCGACGTAGCTCTCCCCGACTGGTTGCAGCTGGTGGAGGTCGCCGTTGATTAAGACTAAGTAGGTATACTTATTATGTGTATAGAATGTATTTGATGTACCCTTTCTTGTCTCCGTTATAGCACAAGGCTATACCGAGTCGGATCTCAGGGAGAGCTCGCGATGGAAGCTTTAAACGTATGGTAGTGAAGTGATCAAACTAGTATCCTTCTCTTGATTATAAACTTAGTGAAGCAAATACAAAAGAAACCAAAAGAGGATGGATATGTTCATGGTGGAAGTGGAAAAGAAATCAAGAAGTGGATGTTGTATTAACAAGAAAAGGAAAAGAACTTAAAGAAGGCAATCCATGACTAGCTTACCTTGCTAGCTTGCCAAGACTTACCAAACTCCTTGATAATGAAAGCTTTGCCTAACGTTGTCACTCCGTTGGCTATGGATTCGTCTAGCGTGTTGACCTAATTACTTTCTCATTTGCAAGACGGTGGTTTAACCATCGGAGAAGAGAAGATCATACACTTGCAAGATTAACAAAAGCAATCACCCATGAGTAGTGAAGTGGCTAAGCTAGTGGTAAACTAGTACATGGAATGAAAATTAGCTACAAGAAGCCATTAAAGAACTAAACAAAGCATTGAAGTAAATTGCATGAAATAAAGAAAGCAAGTAAGAAAGCATGTAAAGAAAGCAAGAAACTAGAATCAAACTCAAGTAGAGAAGTAGAGAATGGATCAATCCTTGTATAGCTTCAAGTGTCACTTCTTGATGATACAAGCTCTCTCTCTCTTACAATCTCTCTCTTGCAATGAAATCTAGGGAGGAGAAGATCATAGAGAGTTACAAACCCAAAACTAAAACTAAGAAAATTACAAAGCCTAGAACTAATCTCTCTCTCTTCTCTGATCAGTCTCAGCTCGCAGGTGAGGGTCCAGTATTTATAGCAGAAATGAGAAGCTTCTGGAGAGTAGTTTGTTGCCACAAAATCCGGGGCTTAACAACCCTAAGATTGCCGCGGATTGCGGCCAGATTGCCGCCAGATCTGGGCCGTTGGATCGGATCTTTCTGGTGGAGATCAGTTACAAGGTTGTTGGCCACGTGGACCACTTGGATTCTCTGTTTGTTGCGCGGATCTCTCTAGATCTGAATTGAGATTTGGCTTTATCTTTAATCTTTTAATTAATCACCTTAATTATTGCTAATTAAGGTAATTAATTGGCTAACTCTCCTTTAAGTATATACCTGCAAATAAGTAGAGAAGAGGATTAAAAATCACTTATTTATTTGTATTATGCATGGGGATTATGATATAAAAATATGCACTTTTGGATACTAATCACACCCCCACACTTATTCTTTTGCTCGTCCCGAGCAAAACAAAGAAAAAGAAAAGAAAAAACTAAGCTACAAGTTTATTACACCACTTTCGCAGGTGACGCGATTGCACTGAGCATGTGCAACAAGCCGTTAAACCTCTAGGTTACCCTAGAGGAGGAGTGTTGTCTCCTGAGGGTTTTCAGCGGATTACACCCACAAAATCCATAAAGAAAGAAGACAAATGTTAGTATTTTGAAAACGCATTTTGAATAAGAGACAAGTTTACGAACTATTTTTGCAAAAATATAAGTGATCCTAGGTCATAAGTCCACCTATAATCATTCTTCCTTAAACTTAGTATCCATGCAAGATCTTGTTTTCAATTAAGGTAAGAGTTCAAAATTGGATTGAATATTTTATCCTTCATAAAACCTAGATAATATGCACACCGTGCTCTGTGAAAATTTCTGGGATTTCAACTCCAACCATAAAGCCATTTATTTGTATATATATATATATTTTTTTTTCTTTTTTTTTTTTTTATTAATCTTCCCTTAGTCTAGGCTTTCTAGTCTACCCTTGTAGCGAGCCTTTAACCGATGACTCCCAAACCAGACGGTCTTAGGGCACCAGATGAGAAAACATCCCTCGGGTTTAAGGTCTCGAGTAGAAAAGGCCACAAGACTAAAGGGGATTATTTATAATCACCGTTAGGCGTGAATAATCATGCTTCTTGAGGCACAATTATCCAGCTTAATAAGTGAGATCACCGTTAGGCGTGAGTAACCATGCTTCTTGAGGCATAGTTATCCAGCTTAATAAGTGATCTTTATTTATATATTTTTTTTTCTTTTTCTCTTTTTTTTTTTTTTATTTTATTTATATGGCATTTTTGGTCTTTGTCTCCATCCCAGAAATGTGTAAGTGTAAAGTGCATATTATCTAAGGCAAAAATTCAAGATAAGAATATCTCACCAATTTTACTTACTTAGCCTATAATCTCAAACAAGATCTATTATTTCAACTATGTTTAAGATGTCATAATTAAGGCTTTCTTAATCTTTAAGATACATCTTAATTTTCTTAAAAATAGAACAAAACTTTGTCTCTTTTTCAAAAAGTTTTATTTTTTATTTTTTATTTTTTATTTTTTATTTCTAAAAGAAGTATAAAAGAAAGAAAATCTAAAAACTCTAAGTTAGTAAACCCTCCCCCACACTTATTTCATGCATTGTCCTCAATGCATCATGATATATGTATGCATGAAACAAAATGGAAAGGGAAGGAACAAAATTACCTTAGGGTGGTGGTTCCGGTGGTGGTCGGATTGGTCCACGGAACATGGCCCAATCATCTTTCTTTGGGTTTTCAGGAACCCACCAAAAAATAGCGAAAATATGACCCACTAAAAAGATGCATGCGTGTGTTATTTTAATTATGTACATGCCCCCATCTAATTTTAAGATTTTCCAAAGAATTTCAGACTCAAATTTATCAAATTCCTTGTCACAGAATGGAGTATGAACTGATAGAACTGTTGACTTGGACTCAGAAAGGAACACCGACTCAGGATTATGATTTAAATCAAGTGATGGTTCAGGAGTCGAAGTGAAGTCAGAAATTGTGTCCAAGTCAAGAAATGAAAACTCAAGTCCACAATCAGAGTCCAACAATGGAATGTGACTTTCTAAAAGTGATATCTCTTTACTTTCAATTTTAAGAAATTCAAGCTCATCACCGTACAATTCTTCAAAACTTAAGTCAACATCTTCCTTAAGAATTGTACAATCAGTTTCAGAAGTAAAGAGATTGAGAAAATCAAGGTCACATTTGAGTTCAATTCCACAAGATGGAGAACTTGCCAGAATGTCAATGGTATCTTCGGAAGTGTAAAATTGGGCAAGTTCAACATGATCCTCAAAGATGGATGATTCACTTTCATTGTGAATGGTGAAAGGATCCAAGGTTGACTCCGGGAAAAGATTGAAGTGAGGTAAAGATACCGGAGTCATTATGGAATCAGGAAGAAAGATTGAAGCACAAAGTTGGGGTTCAAGATCACATTCCTCATGTAATTCAATTAAATGTAGAGAACTTGCCAATTTATCAATGGAATTTTCAGAAGTATGGAATTGGCCAAGTTCTATGTGATCATAAAAGATTGGTGATTCAATTTCACAATGGATAGGAAATGGATCCAATTTTGACTTGGGAAATGAATTGAAATCAGGTAAGGATATGAAAGTCATGATTGAATCTGGAAGTAAGTTGGAATCATCAAGTGAAAGTTCAAAATCAAATTCATGTTCCAGTTCAATTTCAGAAAAAGGAAAACTTGCCAAAACGTCAATTGGATCAGAAGTGTGGACAAGTTTATTTTTAGGAAATGAGAAACTTGCCAAAATGTCAATTGGATCTGAATTTTGGACAAGTTCAAGTTTAGGAAATGAAAAACTTGCTGAAATTGAATCTGGATTTCCAAGATGACAAGACTCTTTGGATTTAACAGAGTGGCTAGTGACATTAGACATAGGATGAGAATGGAGAGATTGGATCATCAAATCTATGTCACGATTTCTAGCATTTTGAGCATGGGTCATGTCTTCTAGCATCTTTCCATAATCGATGATTTCATTATTTTGATGGAAAAAGGAAGTGTTGTCTTGGAAGTGTGAGTCAAAAGTGTGTGATGATGGAAAAGTTGACTCACACAAGAAATCTTTACTCGGTTCACAAGCAAATGGTTGTTCATTATGAAAAGGTGGAACTGAGTAAGATTCTTGAGAATATGGTGGAATTGGAGAGACAAATGGTTTTTGAAGTTGTTGCTCAACTCTCAGTAAATTGGCTTCTATACTCCTTTGCAACTCAGATTTTTCTTCAAAGGGAGGTTCAGAAAAAGGAGTATATGAAGTGGACTCAGGAAATGAATATGGTGGACAAGGTTTTTGATAATTTGACTCGGGGTACTGGAATCCCCAATTACTCGGTGAAGAGTTGAAATTATTTTGGACATTATAATCGTTAGATAGGGTGTATGGGTCGTATTGATTCGGATAAGGCCAACCCGGTGTATTTGGTTGGTGCATATTATAAAATACCGGGTTGGAATTATCTGAATATGGTGTGTGTGTGACATAAGGATTATGATGGAAAGAATTGTAATTGTAAGCCATATCACACAATCACAAACAAACAAACAAACAAACAAACAAACAAAAGAAGAAAGAAAAATTCTAACCTAAGTTAGGGTAGACTTAGACCTAGACGACTCCTAACTGATAGACCGTCCACGGAAGGTTTAGTGTAGACTCTAACCACAAGCTAATCAGCCAGGGAAGGGTAAGGTTGGTGGGAGGTTTTCCGTCCGGAGACGTTCCTTAATTAAGTAACCAGCAACCTTCGGGCTTTCGACCCTCAACCCCTTTCCTAGACACTGATTTTGCAAGAGTTAAATTCCAACACTTTTCCCCCTTAGGATAATCTCCTAAGTGAATCCGAGATGTCCCTAGGGCCAACGTCTACTTGATTTTTAAATTAGGGCTTGGGTTAGTGAGTGCTTGGGTAAATGATTTTCGGGCTAAGGAAAGGGTAATGACCTCCCCCACCTTATCTTATTTACGGGTATGCCCTTAAATTTGAATTGTGCAAGTGTACAAGAAATATAGCTAGGATACACTCAAAGCAAGAAAATCAAGCAAGAGTTTGTCCTAGTCTAAATGCAATGCAAACACGTACCTTGCCTCCACGCACTCTTCAACAGTAAAAGTAAAGAATTGAAAGACACGTGCCTAAAATGCAAGTGTCTAAACAATTTTAGCAATTATCAACCAATTTTTACTGTTGTATTAATTAACAGGAATACAGTAAAGTATACAGGAAATCAAGTATACAAGCAGTTGTATCTTGCAGAGCAGAAGCCCCTGCAAAAAGTTTGTCAGAAGTGAGCTCTTTTGTGCCGCGTTTCCACGGCAAAGCTTGTGGATCCGCGGCACTCCAGAGGATCCTGGGCTCTGCTTTCTTGAGCAGAGGCCCAGGTCCACTTATATGTAACTGCAACAAAGATTTTCCTGTTTCTTGACCTGTAACCTGCAACAGAGAAGAATAATAGTTTAGTACTTCACTTTAACCAAAAAAATACGTCGCTCTCCCCGGCAACGGCGCCATTTTGATTATCAAAAAGATGTGTGCGCCGTATTAGAGAATGTCATCCCCGGCAACGGCGCCATTTTGATTAAGACTAAGTAGGTATACTTATTATGTGTATAGAATGTATTTGATGTACCCTTTCTTGTCTCCGTTATAGCACAAGGCTATACCGAGTCGGATCTCAGGGAGAGCTCGCGATGGAAGCTTTAAACGTATGGTAGTGAAGTGATCAAACTAGTATCCTTCTCTTGATTATAAACTTAGTGAAGCAAATACAAAAGAAACCAAAAGAGGATGGATATGTTCATGGTGGAAGTGGAAAAGAAATCAAGAAGTGGATGTTGTATTAACAAGAAAAGGAAAAGAACTTAAAGAAGGCAATCCATGACTAGCTTACCTTGCTAGCTTGCCAAGACTTACCAAACTCCTTGATAATGAAAGCTTTGCCTAACGTTGTCACTCCGTTGGCTATGGATTCGTCTAGCGTGTTGACCTAATTACTTTCTCATTTGCAAGACGGTGGTTTAACCATCGGAGAAGAGAAGATCATACACTTGCAAGATTAACAAAAGCAATCACCCATGAGTAGTGAAGTGGCTAAGCTAGTGGTAAACTAGTACATGGAATGAAAATTAGCTACAAGAAGCCATTAAAGAACTAAACAAAGCATTGAAGTAAATTGCATGAAATAAAGAAAGCAAGTAAGAAAGCATGTAAAGAAAGCAAGAAACTAGAATCAAACTCAAGTAGAGAAGTAGAGAATGGATCAATCCTTGTATAGCTTCAAGTGTCACTTCTTGATGATACAAGCTCTCTCTCTCTTACAATCTCTCTCTTGCAATGAAATCTAGGGAGGAGAAGATCATAGAGAGTTACAAACCAAAACTAAAACTAAGAAAATTACAAAGCCTAGAACTAATCTCTCTCTCTTCTCTGATCAGTCTCAGCTCGCAGGTGAGGGTCCAGTATTTATAGCAGAAATGAGAAGCTTCTGGAGAGTAGTTTGTTGCCAAAAATCCGGGGCTTAACAACCCTAAGATTGCCGCGGATTGCGGCCAGATTGCCGCCAGATCTGGGCCGTTGGATCGGATCTTTCTGGTGGAGATCAGTTACAAGGTTGTTGGCCACGTGGACCACTTAAATTCTCTGTTTGTTGCGCGGATCTCTCTAGATCTGAATTGAGATTTGGCTTTATCTTTAATCTTTTAATTAATCACCTTAATTATTGCTAATTAAGGTAATTAATTGGCTAACTCTCCTTTAAGTATATACCTGCAAATAAGTAGAGAAGAGGATTAAAATCACTTATTTATTTGTATTATGCATGGGGATTATGATATAAAAATATGCACTTTTGGATACTAATCAGCCGTCGCGCTCAAGCTCGCCACAGCCCGACAAAACCCTCTCGAGCTCTCCCCCGAAATCTCAAGCCAACGCCGCCGCCCTCGATTTCAAGCCCTTGGAGGTTGTCGATGGAGGTTGTTTGGATTTGGAGCTAGAATTGTTAATGGCTATGGACAGAAGGAAGAGGGTGAAGCAAGAGATTGCTGCAGGAGAGAGGGAGGTTGATGCAAATGAGAGGTGCTTGACAAAATTCCTCACTGAGCTTGCCATCCTGGGATTTGGTTTGTTAGCAGTGTAGCCACTTATCCTGCCCCAGATCTCGCCAATCACCTCTCCAGCCAGTCTCTCCCGGCTTCCGTGTCCAAAGGGTGCTCCATCGTCGAAGTTGTGGAAAGATTAAGGAGTGGACGATCAAGTAGCAGTGGCAATGTAATCAATTTTTCCTGCTAGCCTTTGATACTAAAATGTTATGCACCATCTTAAAGATTCTTGGAGTTCAGTGGAATTGCTCACAAGTTCTTTTCTAGAATGTTGGTAATATGATTAAAGAGAGGTTTAGTGCAACATGAGAATGACATAAGAGAGAAGGATGATATGATATGTATGATATGATATGCACCACCCCTCTCCCCTTTTGCGAAAAGAGCCTCTATCATGCCAGTCCTAAAATGGGTTTGAATCATTCTGAATCAACTTCTGCCAGTAAAACAAAAGCACAATTCACAAAAGAAGGGAAGAGACACAAAGGGAGAAGATCAAATCATGGAGCTTGACTCAGCTCAGTCCTTGTACTAGTTAGCTCAACTGAGTGTGTCCCATAATATCTTCCATTTTTAACAGTGATGAGAAGCCTCTTTGTATAATTGTGTAAATGAGATGCCTGGAAGCAGGCAGTTAAATTTTTGTATGATTGGCATTTGCGATGTATTCAATGTATTCAATTATGGCAATGTATACATTCAATTTTTCCTCATTTGATCTTGCAAAAAGAAAGAATGTTGCATAATCTTCATTTGATCACTCTCTGTTAGAGAGCTGCAATGTTGCAAAAAAGAAAGAATGTTGCAATGTTGGGATTACATAATTTGTTTCAACAAATTGCCTTTATATACAGCAGCAGAATGATACACACAAAGTGTGAAGTTACATGGTACTCCTCTCATTGTTGGGCAGCTGCTCACTCTCTGTTAGAGAGATACTGCTCTCAGAGAGCAGCAGCTCTCTAACAGAGAGTGAGTGGTTGCCTCTCTGGACGAATTTCTGTACACTTTTTGGCTCAAATCAACAATAATTCTAACACAATTTGGACTATAATTCCAACATAGAGGAGCATATATCATTGAACTCAAAACTAACAATATTTCAAGAAAGCTGAGCATCACAAATATGAGATACAAACTAAATTGAGATAACTCAACAAGTATTTGAGATAAAAGATGATTCAAATATAAGAGGGACAAACCACCACAATCATTCAAAAATATTCTGATACAAGTATTCCAACATGTTCTGATACATTGCTACATCATTCTGATACATTGCTACATCATTAATTTCAAACTCCAAACATCATACTTAAAAGTTGCTCTAAAACAACTATTTCCCCAAAATTGAACATTCTCAGTTCAAGGTCCAAAGAAGCTCCAGCAACCATCAATCAGTCCTGCAATATGTATTTTGTACAAGTATCAGAAATATTTCTAAGCTGAAAGCAGATAAAAGAAAGTGCACTTTGGGATTTCATACCCAGTTTGATTGGCTTGTCCTGGTTGAGATACTAATCCTGGTGTAGGTATTATTGCCTAATAGAAGAAAACAAAACCAAACATAATTATCAACAAAACAAAAAAAAATAAAAACTCAGTGAAGAAAAGAAAAGAATTTCTACTTACGGTACAATTGGTTCTATAGTGCCCCAATCGTCCGCACTTCCCACATTTTCTGTGTTTTATCTCCTTATTTCTTTGTGATGCTTCAAACCCTGATTGTAATCTTGTAGGACACCTTGGATGACCTTTTGTTTTAACAGGACCATTAGGGTCTCGAACAAATATTTCTTCACCATCTCTCAACACCACAGGAGCATTCGAATCAACTTGACTTTCAATGTCGGAATCTCGAGCACATATCTCCTTGGGCATCACTTCCTCCTTGGCCTCTAGGATTAAATTATCTAACATATTATGAAGTTTAGACATAAGAGGCTCCGATTTTAACACCATTCAAGTGCATCATTGAACTTCGCTCGAGTGCCCATAATCTTATGATCCCACATTGTTGCATGCTACTTTCATTATTCTTTAGGCTTGCAAATCCAATATTTCTTTGCCTTGCATTAATCTTCCACCTAGGCAATACATAACTTTGTAGAAAAGCTTTCACTAGATTAGTAATCATGATATGTAAATGTGCCTACATAAAATACCATTTGTTTCAAGCATCGCACAAGTGCATGTGACGGTAAGCTCGCCAACCTGATCAAATGTCACATCTTCCCACTTATCTTCCTCATCGAGAGAATATTGAACTTTAAAAATTCTTTTCGATTTTTCTTTTTGGAGCTCTTCATGAAAAAGTGACACACCAGCAAGGAGCTCCGTTTGAAAAAGCTTTAAGACCTCTCTAGTGTATGTTTTTCCAGCTTGCACTTCAAGGGGTGTGAAAGACACATTGGGGGGGCGTTATTTAGATTCATGAAATCTTCATGAGCTTCGGAGGCACGACGGGCTTTTATGGCTTTGTCATATTGACATACAAATTCCATAAGCTGAGTTCTTGAATTAACAAAGCCATCAAAGAAAGCATTGATACTTTCACTCCTCTGACTGCTTGTCATTCCTGCCCAAAATACGTCTTTCAGGTACGCATTCACCCAATGTTTTCTCAATCTGTACATCTTCGATAACCAGCTGGATGCATTTTCATCTATCTCAAACTTTTCCTTTAGAGCTTTCCACCGTTCCTCACACTTGCTTATGGTACTAGCTGGATACCAGTTATTAAAGAACTTAGAGAACTCATCTCCATATTGGCTCTTCAATAATACTTCCTTCTCTGCAATATGCTTGCTGATATGCCAAGAACAAAAACGATGTCGAGTGTTAGGGAAAACCTTTGCTATAGCTCCCCCTATTTGTGGATCTTGATTTGTGATGATTGCTTTTGGTGCAAGTCCATGCATGCACTTAAGCCATTGAGTGAAGAGCCATACAAATGTATCTTCTTGCTCATCTGCAAGCAATGCACAGCCGAATAGTGTGGATTGTCGATGATGGTTTACTCCTGTGAATGGATCAAATGGAAGACACAAATTGTTGGTCCGGTATGTAACATCAAAGACTACCACATCCCCAAAACTTAAATAAGATGATCTTGATCTCCCATCAGCCCAGAACACGCTCCTCATCATGCCTAAATGATCAACCTCCATGGCAAAGTAGAAATCTGAATCTGTCGCTCAATAGAAATGCATTCATTGCCGATGTTGTTCTTCCTTGTTTTTCTGATATGATCGGTGCATTGCTGTTGTGTGAAATGTGGTGAACCATCTTGACTCCCATAGGTAACATTAAGAACTCGAGAAATATTAGAAGCAGTAATCCCTTCTTCACTTAATCTTTGGATGTAGCTCCTTGCAACCATGTGCGATGTTGCTTCCTATGAGAATAATGATAAATAACTTTATTAGGACTTGTGATGTCATGTGTGTGCTCCCCCACAAATTTAGTAACCACCCATGTGTCCAAAGTAGTCCACTTGATTTTCATTTTGGCTCCACACCCACTCTCTTGTCAGGTTTTCGAATGAGAGTTTCCCAATTCTCTTTTATCTGTCATTCTTTTCTTCCCTGCCTTGTTACACACAAAAGTTCGAGAAATAACTCTGTTTGGATTAGACCTTGACTTATCAATAGATTCTTTACGAATTCCAAAGCCATATTGAAATGCATACGAATTATAGTAGTTGTATGCCTCATCATGTGTACGAAACTCCAAACCAATATATGTTTTTCTCCGGTAAGAGATCTGCTATGATTCTCATTCACCACATTCACGTTAGCTGAATTTTGTGTCTCTTGTTCTCCTGAACCACTAGGTAGAATGTCATACATTTCAATATCCTCCATCAGTATACATTCCTAAGAAGAGTTTAAAAGAAGCACACAAACCAAGCTTAAGCACAAAAAATTGAACATAAATAATAACAAAAAAATAACAGTGAAGAATGCTTATAATTGCATATTATGTTGAATATGTTTGTTTAGTGTTTTAGAAATTAATACAGCTCAACATCTTGCAAAGCTTAGAAGATAGGTAGATTGCAAATTTTGCTTTCAGTAACTGTAAAATTACATTATACATACACAGGCCCCATGACATGTTAGATGACATTCAACTTCCCTTTTTCTTTCTTTGGATTTACTAATGCAACAGTTTAAAGATAAGGAAAGGAAAAAATGATAACTATTTTGATCAGTAAGTGGTGAATATCATGTCAAGATAAGGTAACCACAAGCAGAAAATAAAATGCCAGAGGCAATGACTAGTGAAAGAGATGCAATATGGTGTTTAGATTAGGGTATATCATCATTTAGTGTACTACTTTACTGACGCTCTCTGCTATTGCATTCAACTTCTTCAAGTAGCAACAACAATATATACTATTCTCTATGCACACAGCAAGGTTCAGTCTTTACATCACAGTATTGTAGATTGAAATTTGGTGAGAGGGCTTGATTATTAGATTCACATGTCTGTAGAGATTCATAAGCTCTTTAGGGTGATTCTACTTTATGTCAAGAACAAAAAGAGGCCTTCATGGCGTTAACGAACGACTTAAATTTACACAGTTTTCACACAAAACAAAAAATAACATGGAATATATTCTCCTAACGCAATATTTTATGTTCCACATCAGGTTCAAGTGGAAAATTTTCTATTGCATTCAAACTTTCATTGGAAGATCAATGAGAAAAACAAAACCTTAAGGCAGCGTCCATTTGCAATGAAAAAAAATTTGCCAATGAAAGAGAAAAATGAGTGAGTGAGAGATTACAGTTGGGGCGGTGACTGTGACGACGAGATCCATACTGAGAGGATGGCGACTGGAGACCTGCGACTGGGCGATGGGCGAGGGCGGCGCTGCGAGATCGGCGCTGCTCTGCGACATCAGATCAGAGCGTTCATTGAAATCGAGGGCGGCGGCGGCGACCTCCACCAGTCTGCAACCAGTCGGGGGTGACATCTAGGGTGGCGGCGGCGACCTCCACCAGTCTGCAGCCAGTCGGGGTTAAAATCGAGGGCGGCGGCGGCGACCTCCACCAGTCTGCAACCAGTCGGGGGAGAGCTACGTCGCCGGTGACGGCGACCTCCACCAGTCGGGGGAGAGCTTGAGCGCGGCGACGTTGGCGAGCTTGATCGACGACGACGGCGACCTCCAGAGGGCAGCGGAAGATTTGAGAGGATTTGATCTGTGATCGGGGAGGGGATTTGGGTGAGAGAGAGAGAGAGAGAGATGAGAGTGACGCTCTGATCTGATTAATTGGGAGAAGATTGGGGTTATCTGGGAAGAGAGGAATAATTGGGAGAAGAGAAGGGGTTAAATGTAAAATATAAATTTTTTACTTTGTCTTAGATCTGGGGCTGAGATCGATCCACATCAACGACAATGGAGGTAGAATCTCCTATGCTAGCTGATTTACATTATTCTCATATATATATATATATATATATATATATATATATATATATATATATATATATATATATATATATATATATATATATATATATATATATATATATATATATACGCGCGCACGCGCACACACACACATACATACATACATACATACATACATACATACATACATATATATAATATATATATATATATATATATATATATATATATATATATATATATATATATATATATCATGCCATTATTTATAATTAATAGCATACATATATATATATATATATATATATATATATATATATATATATATATATATATATATATATATGTATATGTATATGTATGTATAAGTATATATATGTATATGTGTGTGTGTGGGTGTGCGTATACACACGCGCGCGCGGCGCGCGTGCACACACACACACACATATATCATGCCATTATTTATAATTAATAGCATACATTTGATTAAGATTCTTCCATCTCATAATTAAAAAGAAAGGAAATATAGTTACTCTAATTATCTATTATAATTATTCATCATAAACTTAAGATAATAATAATTCATGTTTAAATAAGACGGGTGTTACAACATCAGAATGTAGCGCCCGATCTCACGAATACGGAGACACTACTATGATGTACATATGCAGGGCGTTAGTTCCATCACGTATGTACGCTAAGCATCAGTACAATACTAGAGTCAGAATATGAAATACATGGTAATATATATTTCAACACAAAAGTGTAAGTACTCAGTCATCACAGACTGTGACATAATATTACATAAGTATTATATCATCAAGAAGCGTAAAAGTAGACTATACAAGGTACAAAAGATAAGAGAGGCAAGACGGGAGGAAGATACGGCTGATCTATTTGCTCCTCGAAAAATGCATGGTCCTCAGCTGAAGGGTTCACCTCAGTCCAAGCTGTAAGATCTGAACATGCAAGTCCAGGGTTGTCAGAAAATAACCCAGTGAGTACAAAAGAAACCAAGTGACAAGTATAAGTAATAGCAAGTGTACCAGGTTAAATGTTATGTACTCAAATCAACAAGCATGAAATAACTACAATAAATAGTAAAATATGGAAACGACATTAAAATTCATGTGGCATGAAGTCAATTATCAAGTTATCATTAAGACTCGTCCAATTGTATGTTTCAGTATATATCCCATATCATATACCTCCGCATACAAGTCGAGCGAGGTTGGTTATTGAAAACTGATGGAGATCGATGAACCATGTTTAGAATGGGTCCCGTGCATGCCCGGGATAACAATCCAGGAGTATCCTGTACTAAGCCAAAATGTACCGCTAGCTACCGGGTCTTGCTGTATGCCTGTAGGACCTAGTATACGCCCGAACAGGAATATGGTGTCACCGCTTCCTAAAGAAAAGACCCAGGAGATTATGGCACACTCAGCAGGAGGCAGGGGAGTAGGGGTGTCATTACACCCCACGAAAACACCTGGTGGCCTCCAGGTAGAATCTCAAGTTTAATTGTATAACATTTGTATGGCCACCATAAACACGGAAGCTATGTGGTACGCATCGGTTTCTCCCGTCTCGATGTAAGTTGTTTAATTATTAGAGATTGTCCAGTGATAATGTCCATAGTGTATTCACAGTAATCTAATATCATGATTATCCTATTATGGGGATCAACAGGAGTATAATATCAGGAGTCTCCCTATTTCAGGGGTTCAAGTATCAGGGGTTCAGAAGTACTGATGGTAGAAGTAAAATTATCAAGTCAAGTCCCCGTAAAAGTGGTAATCATGAAGAGACATTGTAATATGGGTGCCATGTGCAATAGTATCCAGTCAAGTGTCATAGTATCAGGTCAAGTGTATGAATACCAAGACTTAATATGTCGGTGTCAGGTAAGTTGAATACAGAGCCACAATATCATATGTCAACTCGCATAACGATGTATCATGTATTAAAAGCCAGAATAGCAAATATTAGGCATGTAACGGTGGTAAAAAACATTCACATATCAATATATCATGCATAATGCTAGATTAGCAACCACTAAATATGAATTGATCATAACAAAACACTCGCCTAAAACTAGAACGCAGCACCGAGCTAGAATCCGAGAAATCCGCGAACACGTGCGTGCATGCTACCAATCCATAATATATTATATAATATATATATATATATATATATATATATATATAATATATATATATATATATATTAGAGAGAGAATGAAAGAGGAGAGAGAGAAGAATTAGTTAGAGAGAGAAGGAGGCTAAGAGAGAGTTGTAGGAAAGAGAGAGAGAAAGGGGAAAGTTGTGCTTGGAAATGAAGGGAGTAATTAGGGAATGAAGGAGAGGGTAGATAGGGAATAAAAGAAAGAGGGGTAAAAGAGGAAAGAAGGAAAAGAAAGAAAGAAGAAAAGAAAGAAAGAAAGAAGAAAGAAGAGGAGAAGGGGGTGGTGGCCGGCAGCTCTAGCCACAGCCGGCGGCCAGGGGGCGATTGCGCCGCCAGAGGGGGGCGCCGCCGCCTGGGCCCAGGGAGAAGGGGAGTTGGGTTTAGGTTGGTGTTGTTGTTGGTGTTGTCGTTGGTGTTGTAAAGGTGGTGGTGGTGGTGTGGTGGTGTAGGGAGTTGGAGGAGGAAGTAGAGATGGTGTTTAGATGGTGAGAGTAGAGAAATTGGAGGATTTGATAGTGAATTATAGAGAAGAAGAGGAAAGTGAAGTGATGGGTTTTTAGAAAAATTAGAGAAGGAGGAGGAGTGAAAATTGAAGAGGAGAGAAGCGGAGAAGATGAGAGAGGGACTTTGGGGAGGGGCGACGCCAGCTAGGGGAGGGTGGTGCTAGTGGTGTTGGCGGCGGTTGTCAAGGAGGGGGGAGGAGGGGGAGAGAGAGAGAGAGAGAGAGAGAGAGAGAGAGAGAGAGAGAGAGAGGGAGTGTGTGTGTGTGTGTGTGTATGTGTGTGTGTGTGCGCGCGCGTTGACGGGAGAAAAGGAGAAGGATAAATGGAGAAATGAGGAGGAGGAAGAAAGAAAGAAAAAAAAAGAGAAACAAAAGAGAAAGAGAGGAGAGAGAGGAGATGGGGAAGGATGGGGGTGGTTGGGTGTTGCTGACGGCAGAGGTGGGGGAAGGACGGGAGCAGGTAGGGGAGAAAGAAAAAAAAAAAGAAAAAAGAAAGAAAAGAAGAAATGAAAAGAAAAGAAAAAGAAAAGAAGAAAAGAAAAGAAAATTGGAAAATATGGTAATTAAATGAATTATTAAATAATTAAATTAATAGGATAATATGGGAGTATCAAGTAGAGGAGTGGAGAAGGAAAGGCAAAAAAAATAATATTATTATTTAAATGGGTAAATTTTGACTATTTTAGAAATGCTCCAAAAATTCTTAAAAATAGAAAATATTATTTTAAGATATTTGGTGAAATCAATTTATGAAATTCAATTTGATTTTTAAATTAAAATTCTGAAATCTTCCAGAGATACCCGTCGACACCAAAACGGTCAAATTTGATAAATTCAGAAAAATCTCAAAAAATGCACTTAGATTGAAATGAGATTTTAAGAAGTAACGTGAAAGTCATTCTAAAAATTAAACTCCGTTTGAAAATTAAAATGTAGGAATCGGTCAGCGATATCGATCGACACTAGTTTTAAAGATTTTGCAGAATAATTCTGAAAACTTTCAAGAAATCATGAAATATCTAAAATATTGGGAAACAGTGTTTGAAATTGAAAGTGGTCAAATTAGTACCAGAAAGCCAAATCAGGCAGTACATTGGTATCGAATTTCTGGTCCAGGTCAGGGCTGACTCTAGGTCAGAGAATCTAGATCTGATACTAAATAATATAAGTAATCACAAACTAAAAACAAATACCAAAAAGAAATAAAACAATACTATAACGCCCTGATCCCACGGGTACTGAGACGTTACTGTGACGTATATACGCAAGTCAGAAATATCCTCACGTATATACGTTAAGCACAGTATATGTAAGAATCAGAGTACGAAAGCACAGTGATAAATACATGTAAATCACCTAGGGGGGTGAATAGGGATATGCTAATCTATAAACTAAATGCTCTAAATGCGGAAGCTTAAAACAATTTGCAACACACTTAATAAACCACAAGTGTAGCGAATTCGTGAGGATATGGACTAATCCTCTGATTACCATGGGTTGAGGTGCAATATGAAGCTCTTATGGTAAGTAAGTGAGGACACAAAAAAACAAGCATATAAGGATGAACAATATGAAATAATGCAAGGAACACAAGCAAATATGATATGATGCTAAGAATGATGCTGCACAAATAAGAGAAGGGTTAAGAGACAATGACATCATCATAAACGATGTACACTACACCTCTCAACATCAATGATCACCACTCTAACCACAAACCACATCTATGCCATGCCGCCAGCGCGGAGCCACACGACCGCCTCACACACCACTCCTCACACACCAACACACCTCAACCTACTCACTGCCCACAGAGTTTCAATCATCATCGCCGATATGTTCCGAGGTTCGAGCCCTAGCTCTACGTCCTCGCCTTCACGAGAAGGATTTCTAATCCACTATTTGTCCACCGAGGACTCCCAACGAGGGAACCTTCACCGAGAAGGATTTTACAACAAGGGAGTACCGAACTCCTCTCTCAAACACCGCCTCAAACTGAGGGGTAGGCCGTAGCTAAACAACAACCAATAAACACAATCACCTCTACCGAAGAGGGATACAAACCAACTCCACCTCACAATAGAGGGAGCAAACACAAGCCTCAACCTCTACTAAAAAGGGAGCAAACCAATCACCGATCAACCTCTACCAAGGAGGGATACAACAAAAGCAAGGGTGTTTACAACAAGTGGTTTCTTTCAACCACAAACAATCTCTCTTTTCCACAAAACAAAGATCCTAATAGAATAGGATAGAAGATAAGCTCAAGTGTGGAAAACTAGTGTTTGATCAAAGAAAATCTCTTGGGAAAACACCAAATAGATATTGAAATGAAGAACAATAAACCAATTTCCCAAAAACCTATTTTCTTTGAAAATAACAACACACTTTAAAAACAAATAGATGAATCTTTTTGACACTAAAACTCTTTTGAAAACTTCTTTTAAACACCAAGAATAGAGAGAAATTTTAGCTCATAAAAACTTAGTTAAAAACACCAAACAATGGGGTATTTATAGCCCCAAAACAAAACTAGCCGTTAGGCTGATCTGTCAGCTTGACAGGCCTGCGGTCGGCCGGCCCGGCCGACCGCCAACAGTCAGAAATATGACCGTTGGGGCATCCGGCGACCATCCGGCCGACCGCCAGATACAGAGAGCAAAGCTCTCTGGTCCGGTCGATCGCTCGGTCGGCCGGCCCACTGTGATGCCAGACGTGCACAAGGCTGTGCACGTCGGTCGACCACAGGGTCGACCGGCCCTTGGTTCGGTCGACCGTGTCAGCCACTGTTCTGGGTCAGAAACTGGGGTTAAAATTATTTTAGAAAATCTTTTATCTCTTCTAAAATCCCCAAAAATAGTTTTATCATTTTGCATTGATACATAAACATGTGATAAAAAGTTTAGCTCAAATATCAAGCATATGAAACTATTTTTGTGTTTTAACATTTTTACCAAAAATCAAAACTTGTATTTTATCAAACTTTGATTTTTCAATACATGAATAGGAAAGTCAAAATAAGTGTTTTTAAAAGTTAAGCATGCATGTATAGAAAGAATACATCTACTATACATAAACCAAACCAATTAAACTTGTTTTGATCTACTATTCATGAAAACAAAACATGGTTAAACCAAAACCAAAAAAACCAATATCCAAACATAAAACGTGTGTGTGTTGTGCACTTGAGCATATCAACTATTCTTATCTTTACACATGGATTTAAAACACACTAAACTAAACTAGGATACCTAAGTTTTTTGACGATCTTCATCTTCAAGTTGACTCGATCCCAAACCGTGATCCACCGAGTGCAAAGGTATGGTCTTGATGCTCGGGCACTGGAATCACCATGTGAAAGCTTCTAACTCCTCTTGTTGAAGCAATCACCAACTAATATCTTGCTTAATGATCTGAAACTAAAATCACAAGATTATTAGTAAACATAACTACATGAGTTAATCATCATCAAAACTAGAGAGGAAGGCCTCCGGGCCAACAATCTCCCCCTTTTGATGATGACAAAACTCATGAAGTTATATATGCATGGATTAAAGTTAAGCTTCAAGGAAGCTCCCCCTTAACTCATGCATAAAATAAATAAACATAAAGAATATGCAATGAAGGCTCTTAAACATGAATGCATATATATGCATAAACAATAAAAGGTTCTAGATACCAATGAAATGTTCAAACACAAAACATGCTCTAGATACCAATTAAAATTAAACTAAATTAAACTTAATATATGCAAAACATAAATATGCATATTTAAAACACAAAATCTTTCTCCCCCTTTTTGTCAATCATCAACAAAGGGGTAAAAACCAAAACAAAAAAAAATCTTCTCCCCCTTTTTAATACAAGGAAACAATCATCAATTAGGGGTAAAAGCAAAACCAAATCAATAAAAAATTTTTCTCCCCCTTTTTGTTCGAAACAAAGAATCTACAAGGGGTTAATAAAAAAAATTAAAAATGAGAACATTGTTTTTATTGTGTTGACCCTTTTTGTCTAAATCAAAAACAAAAACCAAATACGGGTGACAGTCAATAAAGGTACCAATTGAAAATATGTCAAAGTAGCATCTTGATACCAATTGAAAGTAAATATAGATCAATCAACAAATGGTATATGGGATATACATTCATGAAGAGGAAGATGTGAAGCTTCCCTACATAGATACATTACATGAAGGAGGGATGACAAGCCCTAATTCACATAACATACACTATGCAATGCATAAGAGGAGATGTGATGCTCCCCCTACACACGTGTACCACATAAAGAAAAGATTGTCAAGCTCTTCAATACAAGATACACTCATCATGAATCTATATATAGAAGAGATGTTAAGCTCTCCTTGCATATAGGCAAAACAAATCAAAACTTTTGAATATTTTCTTTAAACAAAGTTTTAAGATACCAATTTTAAAACATTCAAATAAACATATTGATATCACAACGAGTAAATTTTTTAAGTATATGATATCAATTTAAATTTTTTATTTTCTATCATAAAGCAAGGGAGTGGAAATACAAATACCAATTGTAAATATGAAGATCGAATTTTCTCCCCCTTTATGAAATACCAATAAAACATGCATAAGCTTGTTTAAGAATACCAATTGAAAGCTAAATCAATTGAAACAAGGTTGAAGCTTAAGCTTAGCATAAACACAAACATATATATGTATGAAAAATAGATACCAATTGAAATTGATATTCTTTGAAATGTAAACATTCATATATGAAAATATATGAGTATACAATAAAAGGTCAAAATCGATACTGTAACGCCCCGATTCCACGGATACGGGGACGTCACTGCGACGTATATACGTAGGTCTGAGAATGCCCCCACGTATATACGCTAAGCATAAAAGTACAACAAGAATCAGAGTACAACACAAAGCGTGGTATCCATAATATGCCAACACAAAAGGTACATATACAAAGTCATCACAGTATGATAAACATCTACACATTACATGTGTCTTTTATCATAACAAGTCCAAAAGTAAAGTATACAAGATATACATGAGATGCTCACGAGTAGGATGAAGATCCCGTGAGTCCAAAAGAAGAGTATGGCACGAGGAACTGGACTAGGATGTCTGCCCGCTAAGGAAGTTCGATCTACGGAGGACAACTCCACTTCGATCTAGCTTCGGAATCTGAATATGCAAATCCAAGGAATCAAGACATAAAACAATAATGAACTACAGCCAAGTGGCAATGATATAAAAGTAGTGGTTTAGAACACAAATATGGTATATAAGGGCGTGTATAACATAGTCATAAATCAGGAACTCCCAAGTAAAGTTGATTATAAGCAAGATTGATTGTATACGCTTAAGTCACGGTCACATGAGACTAGTACATCGAAGGAATAATCCAAACAAGGAAACCCTCATATATATACTTTTGTCTCATGCCACATAAATCCAAGCGTATAGAATCAGTGTTGCAAATCATACGATAGTCAAACGGAATGCATAACAACAATAATCTGGGTCCATAATATGAGACATAACAGGAACTAATCATAATAGGTACACATAACGGAAACTATAACAGGAAACATAACTAAGACATAACCGGAATCATCACTGGAATCATGATTGAAGTACAACGGGCATCTAATTATTATTATTACTCGTCTGACCCATATTTCTAGGTATGTGTCTCGGTATATATCCCGACTCACATACATCCATATATTGGAGAGTCGAGGGTCGTTACTGGAAGTAGATGGAGAACTGATATCACTCCTTATAGTGGTTTCCATACACCTGGAACCAGTTTGGAGGCTCAAAGTCCCCCTAATAATAGTTGCCATAACACTTTCACCAATGTATATATATATATATATATCCTATATATATACTTTTATTCCATCACTATAAGTAAGGTATCATTCCGGCATCCATCACTTCCTCCCATACCCATACAAGTTGTCCTTTTTATAGCTTTTTAACATAATTATCAGATTTCGGGAATGAACAATATCATAACAGGTATACATAACAGTGATCAGTACATAACGGTAATCAGGTGTTACATCCCCTTTATCGTGATAATTGTAAGAATCGGTGTATCATGCTTGGTGTCAAGAGATAGCATGACAAGTGGTGATATGAATCAAGTAACCAATCATAATAAGAGATTGATGATAAGCAAGGCAAGTCATGGCCTAACGAGAGGGTCTAGCAAGTTAGGTGATATACATGTGTTAAAAGGAAACATAAAACTGACGTGTCTAGATCATAGCAAGGCAAGGGAAAACATAGAAGTAAACAGGGTTCAACGACCTCGAAGGGTCTGCCACGCATGGTATAAAGTAAAGAAGCAATAATATCACGGCAAGGCACAAGTATAAGAATGAAACAAGCAGTTGCACGGCAATACATAAACCTGAGAATATGAAGTGACAAGTGATGATATACACCAATTAATAGATCATAAAGTACAAGCCATGAAGTATAAGTAGGAATAATATATAGTACATGTATCAAGGGTGAGATACATAGTCAAGAAGGGAATCACGATACCAGACAGCCATAAGTTAGTCGACTAGGTTGGAATAGTAGTCGACTAATAGAAGGGTTAGTCGACTAGGAAAATAGGGTGGTCGACTAATAATGTGTTCCAGAGAGTTTGGGTTTCTGTTTCAGGAAGAGTTAGTCGACTAGGTAAAAAGGGTAGTCGACTAGCAGGGAACTACAAGTCGACTAATGGATACTTAAGTCGACTAAGTTTGAGATACAGAGAGTTGAGTTTATTTCAGGAGTCGACTAGGGGAATTCTAGTAGTCGACTAGGGATATCTAGTCGACTGGTAATAGGGACTAGTCGACTAAAACTGTGAAGTCAGAAAAGGTTACGTTTCAGCTAAGGGTTTCTAGTCGACTAGGTCCTAGGTCAAGTCGACTAATCCTGGTCGAACACAGTGTACAGAACTGAATCTGGTGGTTGTACTTGATAGTCTAAAAATGTGATTTTGAAGATGTAAATGTACAAGAATTGTAAATACAGGTATACTAGGAATTTGAGGAGTCTTGGTGAGTAAGAATACTCACTAGGATTGGTTATGTGAAGCTTGATCCAAGGTGATAATTCCGACGAAGAGAGAGATGATCCCCAATCCGAAGGAAGTAGCTTGATTGAGGTTGAAGATGAAGATCTTGTTGATGCTTGAGGTGGAGATGATGACCTAGATGATGCCCTTGAGGTTGGTGGTGGATGTTGAGATGAAGGAGGATTTTGGAGAGGGGATTTCTTTGTGGAAGTGAAGAAAAAGAGAAAGGAAATGTAATGGAAAGTTTATATATGATTTGTGATTTGTGAAGGAGGTGTAATTGAGATGGAAGAGAGGGGGTTTGTGTAAATGGGGAAGCATGAGGTGTCACTTGACCAATCATGGCTTGCCAAGAGAGGGGGGAGGTGTCCCTACTATGGCCACTTGGCCGGCCATGGAAGAGAGAGAAAGAGAGGTGGAAGTGTGTGGAATTTTGGAGAAAGTGGGATTTTGGAAAATTGGAAAATTGGAAAAGAGGAATTCTTGTGACTTGTGGAAGAAGGAAGAAATAAGGAAAAGGAAAAAGAATTTAATAAGAGAGGATATTTCTCTTGGGCTCAGAATAAAGCTGTTGAAAATACAGAATCCCGGGTTCGAATCGAGGATGCGGAAAACAATTCGGAAAATACCGGAATCGCCCGAAATCCAAGCATCTCGGAACGACTCGCAAATTTACCCAAAAATCAATAATAATATATGAAGACTCATAGTGAAATCCTTTTAAGAAATACTTTATAGTTTTAAAACTAAAAATCCCGGAATCAGTTACCTACCGGCTCCGACGGAATTTTCATAAAATCATAAAATTCTCAGAAAAAGTATTTAAGCAGGAAATGTAATTCTAAAAGATAAAGTCTAAAGGACCGTCATGAAATTCAAAACAGTTTGAGAATTAAAAAATCTGGAATCGGTCAGCGGCACTGGCCGACACCGGTTTTGAAGATTTTCAACTTAGTCACAGAAAAATCCAGAAAATCATAGAAATCCAAAATATTGGAAAACGACGTTTAAAACTGAAATCGGTTGAATCGGATAACCAGAATGTCTAAAACAAGTAAAACTCTGAGATCGAGTCCCCGGCTCAGACTAAGGCTGACTCCGAGTTCACCGATCCAAATCCAAGGCAAAACAATCATATAAGGAATTCATAATACAGAATAAATACAGGAAACAAATCGAAAAAATACGATCGAAAATCTGAATACGAAACTAAGTACGTATTCCGGGAACGGGGTATTACAATCCACCCACCTTACAAAAATTGCGTCCTCGCAATTTCATTAAGGGGTAAATTGAATACAAGGAGGACAAGGGTGAAATCAAAGGTCTCGAAAAATCCAAAACAAGGTTAAGGTGAATACAGGAAGAACCAGAATGGACAATGATAGAATGACAATGGAAAAGATTTAGAAAGATAACTAACTCAAATACAAGAAATGGGGTAGTGGTTACCATGATATCCTAAGGCTCCTGCTCCGGATGCTGGTCTTCACGTTCTGCTGCATCATCTGATGCCTCTGCCGCCATGACGTAACCTTGACCTCTACCTTGATCTGTTCTTGTTCTCATTCCCCTCTGCTGATAATCATACTGCTGAGGTGGAAATGGAACTCTCCGATCAACAGGTTCAGGGTTCCTCCTTAGTGGTAGTGTTGGAAGTGCTGGGGCTGGATGAGCTGGTCTGATCGGCGCCACATGCCCAAACTTTCTGTACGGGCAACTCCTTAGTGTATGACTCTCTGCCCCACATGCCAAACATAATCCATTGGCCACCCGACAATCTCTCTTATAATGCCCTGGTCTATGCAGAAATTGCATACTATCTGAGACAGAGGAGGTTGGAATGGTCTCTTCATCATCGGGCCATGGGTTGCCTATCTGCATCCTCCTCATCCATCAGCTCAAAAGGCCTCTTCTTGGCCTGGTCCCTTATCTGGGTTAATCTCTTCTTCTCAATCCACGCTCCACTTCTCGAGCTATGGTGAGAACTTCCGAATAAGTCTTCAGCTGTTGGGGCATAGGAACATCTGAATGTCCATCTGTAGGCCCTGTTGAAATCTGCTTGCTCGCTTCTCCTCATCCGTTACCATGTACGGCGCGAAGCGGCTAAGTCTGAGAAACTCCGCGGCATACTCGTCACGGACTTGTTCCACTGCTGGAGTCTGATGAACTGCTCCTCCATATCCTTCTGAGCAGTAGCAGGGAAGAACCTACTGTAGAAACTCTTGGAGAATGTGTCCCAAGTGACAGGCTTCTCCAATCTGGCCTCTTCAGCAAGCCACCAAGTTCTAGCTATGTCTTTCAGCTGAATCTTGGCAACCTCCACTTGGTTTTCCTCTGGTACTCGGGCTGCTTTCAACAGGTCTGATGTTCCGTCAGCCATTGCTCAGCCTCTAGGTTTCTCTCCTCCCGTGAATATGGCTGCTGCAGCCGTCTAAAATCTGAGATATTTCCCGGCCTCTGTCCCTTAGGAACTGCTAACTCTTGCGGAGGAGCTCCGTCTGCTGCTGCTGGTTCTCCATCATTATCTGGATAACCCTCAGTATATCCACATTATCTCCCAATGCTCCATTTCGATGCTGATCCAAAGTTGCTGCGACCCGATCTCCTCTCCATACTAAGGTGACTAAAGATAGCTGGAAGGAGTTGAAAAATGGAAGGAGTTTAGGACACAATGGAAGAAATCAAGATGAAATAGATAAATCAAGAAGGACTAGATAACTTTGTACATTGTAGTGGCATTAGCAAATTACAATAATTTGCCGCTTGATTGTACTTTAGGTGTGAGAGCCTAAGCTCTGATACCAACCTGTAACGCCCCGATTCCACGGATACGGGGACGTCACTGCGACGTATATACGTAGGTCTGAGAATGCCCCCACGTATATACGCTAAGCATAAAAGTACAACAAGAATCAGAGTACAACACAAAGCGTGGTATCCATAATATGCCAACACAAAAGTACATATACAAAGTCATCACAGTATGATAAACATCTACACATTACATGTGTCTTTTATCATAACAAGTCCAAAAGTAAAGTATACAAGATATACATGAGATGCTCACGAGTAGGATGAAGATCCCGTGAGTCCAAAAGAAGAGTATGGCACGAGGAACTGGGACTAGGATGTCTGCCCGCTAAGGAAGTTCGATCTACGGAGGACAACTCCACTTCGATCCAGCTTCGGAATCTGAATATGCAAATCCAAGGAATCAAGACATAAAACAATAATGAACTACAGCCAAGTGGCAATGATATAAAAGTAGTGGTTAGAACACAAATATGGTATATAAGGGCGTGTATAACATAGTCATAAATCAGGAACTCCCAAGTAAAGTGATTATAAGCAGATTGATTGTATACGCTTAAGTCACGGTCACATGAGACTAGTACATCGAAGGAATAATCCAAACAAGGAAAACCCTCATATATATACTTTTGTCTCATGCCACATAAATCCAAGCGTATAGAATCAGTGTTGCAAATCATACGATAGTCAAACGGGAATGCATAACAACAATAATCTGGGTCCATAATATGAGACATAATAGGAACTAATCATAATAGGTACACATAACGGAAACTATAACAGGAAACATAACTAAGACATAACCGGAATCATCACTGGAATCATGATTGAAGTACAACGGGCATCTAATTATATTATTACTCGTGACCCATATATCTAGGTATGTGTCTCGGTATATATCCCGACTCACATACATCCATATATTGGAGAGTCGAGGGTCGTTACTGGAAGTAGATGGAGAACTGATATCACTCCTTATAGTGGTTCCATACACCTGGAACCAGTTTGGAGGCTCAAAGTCCCCCTAATAATAGTTGCCAAAACACTTTCACCAATGTATATATATATATCCATATATATATACTTTTATTCCATCACTATAAGTAAGGTATCATTCCGGCATCCATCACTTCCTCCCATACCCATACAAGTTGTCCTTTTTATAGCTTTTTAACATAATTATCAGATTTCGGGAATGATGAACAATATCATAACAGGTATACATAACAGTGATCAGTACATAACGGTAATCAGGTGTTACATCCTTTATCGTGATAATTGTAGAATCGGTGTATCATGCTTGGTGTCAAGAGATAGCATGACAAGTGGTGATATGAATCAAGTAACCAATCATAATAAGAGATTGATGATAAGCAAGGCAAGTCATGGCCTAACGAGAGGGTCTAGCAAGTTAGGTGATATACATGTGTTAAAAGGAAACATAAAACTGACGTGTCTAGATCATAGCAAGGCAAGGGGAAAACATAGAAGTAAACAGGTTCAACGACCTCGAAGGGTCTGCCACGCATGTATAAAGTAAAGAAGCAATAATATCACGGCAAGGCACAAGTATAAGAATGAAACAAGTAGTTGCACGGCAATACATAAACCTGGGAATATGAAGTGACAAGTGATGATATACACCAATTAATAGATCATAAAGTACAAGCCATGAAGTATAAGTAGGAATAATATATAGTACATGTATCAAGGGTGAGATACATAGTCAAGAAGGATCACGATACCAGACAGCCATAAGTTAGTCGACTAGGTTGGAATAGTAGTCGACTAATAGAAGGTTAGTCGACTAGGAAAATAGGGTGGTCGACTATAATGTGTTCCAGAGAGTTTGGGTTTCTGTTTCAGGAAGAGTTAGTCGACTAGGTAAAAAGGGTAGTCGACTAGCAGGGAACTACAAGTCGACTAATGGATACTTAAGTCGACTAAGTTTGAGATACAGAGAGTTGAGTTTATTTCAGGAGTCGACTAGGGGAGTTCTAGTAGTCGACTAGGGATATCTAGTCGATGGTAATAGGGACTAGTCGACTAAAACTGTGAAGTCAGAAAAGGTTACGTTTTCAGCTAAGGGTTTCTAGTCGACTAGGTCCTAGGTCAAGTCGACTAATCCTGGTCGAACACAGTGTACAGAACTGAATCTGGTGGTTGTGCTTGATAGTCTAAAAATGTGATTTTGAAGATGTAAATGTACAAGAATTGTAAATACAGGTATACTAGGAATTTGAGGAGTCTTGGTGAGTAGAATACTTACTAGGATTGGTTATGTGAAGCTTGATCCAAGGTGATAATCCGACGAAGAGAGAGATGATCCCCAATCCGAAGGAAGTAGCTTGATTGAGGTTGAAGATGAAGATCTTGTTGATGCTTGAGGTGGAGATGATGACCTAGATGATGCCCTGAGGTTGGTGGTGGATGTTGAGATGAAGGAGGATTTGGGAGAGGGGATTTCTTTGTGGAAGTGAAGAAAACAGAGAAAGGAAATGTAATGGAAAGTTTATATATGATTTGTGATTTGTGAAGGAGGTGTAATTGAGATGGAAGAGAGGGGGTTTGTGTAAATGGGAAGCATGAGGTGTCACTTGACCATCAGGCTTGCCAAGAGAGGGGGGAGGTGTCCCTACTATGGCCACTGGCCGGCCATGGAAGAGAGAGAAAGAGAGGTGGAAGTGTGTGGAATTTTGGAGAAAGTGGGGATTTTGGAAAATTGGAAAATTGGAAAAAGAGGATTCTTGTGACTTGTGGAAGAAGGAAGAAATAAGAAAAGGAAAAAGAATTTAATAAGAGAGGATATTTCTCTTGGGCTCAGAATAAAGCTGTGAAAATACAGAATCCCGGTTCGAATCGAGGATGCGGAAAACAATTCGGAA
>JAVJIF010020943.1:0-83386 GCA_038442645.1 Agave tequilana
TAGGATCATTGTTTTATGTGAAAGAAATTGGTTTGTCGTTGTGGGAACCACCAAGTATTGTATCCCTCCTTTATTTATGATATCCCTCTAAGTGTAGAGGTTGATTGAGTTGTATCCCTCTATTGTGAGGTAATAGTTGAGGTTGAGTTTGTATCCCTCTTAGTGAAGAGATGGATTGTGGTTGTTTGGCTAAGTGCCTATCCCTCTATTGAGAGGTGGATTTTGTTGTGGCTTTGTGCCTTGCCTCTAGTGAGAGGTTGTATTTGGTTGAGAGAGGAGTTGTGTACTCTCGATTATATTTATCCCAAATCCTCAGTGGAGGTTCCCTGTGTGAAAGTCATGTGTAAACAAGTTAGTGAAAATCCTTCTATGTGAAGGCGGGGACGTAGAGCTGTGTGCTCGAACCTCGAAATATATCCGTGTGTTTTGCGTTTGATCCATTGACTCTAACTCTCTCTCTTTTATATTGTGCCTTGCATCATTTCATATTGCTCATTCATATATTATATGCTTGGCTTGTTTGTGTATGCCTCACTTGTGTCTAACCACGAGAGCTTCATATAGCACCTCAACTCTTATTCAGAGGAATCAAGAGGAGTTAGTCCAGATCCCTTCATAGGGAATTCGGCTACACTCGTTGGTTGCATTAAGTGTATTGCAATTTAGTTTTTAATTTTCTCATTTTGTTCATTAGATTACTCGTACACCTATTCACCCCCTCTAGGTGTACTTACAATTGGTATCAGAGCCTACACTCCTGATATTAGGTTGAACCACGTAGGAGTGTGATCTTGTTTTTGCTAATCTACATTTGCATTTGCACATTTATATTGTTTACACACACTCATGGATTGCTTGACACCTCCTATGTTTGATGTTTTTAACATTAACATGTGAAAATTTAGGATGTCCATGTACTTGAAAACCCTAGGCTTGCATGTTTTCCTTGCCGCTACCAAGAAATCCTATCTTGGTAATAGCAAGCATATAGAGGCCAATGCATAAACCCTTGAGGCACTTAGAAGCACGCTAAATAAAGAATATCTTATATTGTTTCTAACTATGATTCCGCCTTTGCAGTGTGGAATACGTTGACCTCATCCGAACTTCAAATGCCAATCCAAATAGAGAAGGAATCTAGTGAGGATGAATCTGAACAATGATGCAACATGATCGAAGGGAATGACTCCCTTGAGGTACTTTCGGACACTCAACTAGATAGTGCTAGCTTTTCATTTGATGATCTTGATAGTATGGATGCCGATGCATTAAATGAAAAGTTATCTATTATTTGTGAGAACCTTCTTGAAAAATATAAAGTTTTGAAAAAGAAAACTTGTAAGTTAATAAAAGAAAATAAGGATTTGTTTTCAAAACTTGAATTGGCTTTACAAGAGAAGGTTAAGATTTCAAATGAGTGTGACTCTTTGAAAACCCAACCTGAACTTGTTTTAAATGAAAACAAGATTTTGAAAAATAAAAATGATTGCAATGAGATTTTGAAGAAAAATGAAGCTTTGTCTTCAAAACTTGACTTTGTTGTAAAAAAATGTGTCTTTGAAAAACAAGATTGATTTGATTTTAAAAGATTTAGAAGTTTGCTTAAATGAAAATAAATCTTGAAAATGATATAGACTCTCATGTTTGCCATGCTAGTGTAGCTTCACCATCTAGCTCACATATTGCATGCTCCACTTCTTCTAATATTGAAAATGATATATCTATGCTTAAGAAGAGTGTTGATTGTTTGGGCTCCATTTTGAGCCAATGTGCCTTGAACCACTCACGGTTGAAATCTATGTTTCAAATGAACAGTTCCTCTTATGCATGCACACAACCACGATATACACATGCTTCCCACGTTCACTCCCATAACACGATGTATGCTTATGTGTACACTTGTACACATTGTGGACGTAAGGGCCATCTTGCTAAGTTTTGCTATGATCGTATACATGATTCAATTTAGCAACTAAATTTATTTGGGTTAGAAAGGAACTAACCCCTATGGACCCAAAGAGTGTGGGTACCAAAGATCACCCTTATTGTATTTGATGTAGGTGTGGGCTCTCGCATGACGTGAGAGTGATGTTGCCTTGAGGTGGATGCGTTTCGAGCTTAAAAGAGGACTATTTGGATGCATTACTTTCAAGGAGAGTTTGGTGGGAGGACCACCGTGTTTTGGAGATATGGAGAGTTGCCCTCATGGTTTGGTAACAATCTTTTACTCCTCATTTATTGTTTACATGCTTTTCATATTATTGATTTTTAGCATGTCTTGATGTTTCATGATTAATATGTCATCTGCCATGATATTTAGATTAGTGATATACATGTTTAGTTATTTAGACACCCATGTTTAATATGGATTTATATTTTGTGCTCTCACATTTGTTTTTAACTAATGTGTATGTCCTAGATCTAATGCATGTGCATATACATAATGATCATATGAGTTTTTGTTTTGATTTCTATGCTTAATGTGTTGATTACTTGTCTAGATGTTAGTTTTCATTAAAATCTGAATATATACTTGTACAACTAGTAAGTCACAAATAGATCATTATATGTTTGTGCCTGAAAGCTCATTTGTACTCATTAAATGTACTAGTATAGCTTAGTTTTGATGATTCATGCATTTGACTTGTATTCTCATTTTTTACATTTTTTTTTTTATGTTTATATGTTTAGTTTCATGTATATATCTATTGTGTCTAAACTATTAGCTATACATATACATCCTTGAGCCACTTGCCTTCATGCATATACTTTTATGGACTCATTTATATTAGGATATGTATGTATACGGTAGTTTGTACATGACATACATATACCTTGAAGAAATTCTAGTTTTGATGTTTTTAAGGAATCTTGTATTTAAAATTGATTGCCTATTTCCATGACTTGTCTTTCACAAAACTTGTACACTCATATTCTTGATGTTTTCTCATGATTTTGTTTTCATGAGTATTATATGTGCTATATAGATTTTGAGTGACATTGGTTTAGTGATTTTCATGTTTTATGGAATATAATTTTGTTTTTTTTCCTTACTTGAAGGATTTCGTACTAGTTTTCAAATTTTTCTTAAAACTAATTCTTATTCTTCATTATGGTAGAGCTTTTCAAACATACTATATTATCAAACCTATTTTTGAAAACCCTACCCATTCAAGGGCGGTTGGTTGGGCGACCATGCCTTGTATGCTTCTTATTGAAAATCCTTTTAAACATGTGCATGAAATGGGTGGAAGGTAATATGAGTTATACACTTGATCTTATTGTGTTTCAATTGGTATCATTGGATCTTTTCAATTGGTATCACTATTGATATATTTTTTCGTATACTCATATATGTTTCTATATATATATGATTACACTTCAAATAGTATCAATTTCGATTGGTATTCAATTTTCCATACATATATATATGATTTATTTGTGCTTACTATATCTTTATATCCTTCAGCACAAATTTTGGTTTTGCTAACTTGATTTCAAATGACTATTATATTTCAATTGATTATATTTCAATTGGTATCTTATACAAGCTTATGCATCATTTTATTTGGTATTTCATAAAGGGGGAGAAAATTTATATTTCATCTTTTAATTGATATTTTACTCCCACACTTTATGTTGAAATATGATTAAAAAAATTGATATTGATTATTTTGGTATCATATGCTTTTAATAAAAAATTACTTTCAATTGGTACTAATCTTTACATATTAGTATCAAGATTACCTATAAGTTTACTTACAATTGGTATCAAAATTTTTGATTAAATAATTTAAAATGATTTATTTACTTACAATTGGTATATATTAAAAATCTTTTTTTATGTACCTTCAATTGGTATGTTTTATTTATTTTATTGATATCATAATGAATGAAATTGATATATCTTTTCTTACAATTGGTATCGTAAGTTTTGTTTTGATTTCACCCCTTATTGATATTATTTTTGTTTAAGACAAAAAGGAGGAGAACATTATTTTCATTGTTTTCTTTCATCCTTTTGTTGATGATTGACAAAAAGGGGGTGAAGTATTTGAGTTTATATGCATGTTTTATTTGAGTTTATATGCATTCATTACATATATTTTCTATTTATTGTTATGCATGAGTTAAGGGGGAGCTTCTTTAAAGCTTAACTTTAATCCATGCATATATAACTCCATGAGTTTTGTCATCATCAAAAAGGGAGAGATTGTTGGCGCAGAGGCCTTCCACTCTAGTTTTGTTAATGATTAAGTAATGTAATTATGTTTACTAATAATCTTGTGATTTTTAGTTTCAGATACTTAACCAAGATATTAGTAGGTGATTAGTTTCAATAAAGGTGTTTTGGAGCTTTTCACATGGTGATTCAAGAGCCCGAACATCAAAGTTCATATCTAGCACTCGTTGGAGTAAAGCTAGGTGGATAACGTTTGGATCGAGTCGGCTTGAAGACGGAGTTCGTTAAGTAGACCTCGGTACATAGTTTAGTTTTGTTTTAAATCCATTTGTTAAAGATTAGATAGTCTGATATGCTCAAGTTCACAACACACACACTTGTTTAAGTTTCATGTTTTGGTTTTCGGTTTTAGTTTAACCGATCTTGGTTTTCATGAATAGATAGAATCAAAACAAGTTTACATGGTTTAATGTATATTAGATTTGTTTTATATACATGTATGCTTCAACTATTTAAACAAACTTAGTTTGATAGTCTATTTTATGAGTTTAGAGTTTTGCTATTTTAACAAAACTTATTTTTGGATTTATTGTCAAAAACATTGATATATATATATATATCTTTATATGTATATTGGATTATATCCATATACTATATGCTTCAAAGTTGTTTCAATATCATGTTTTTGTATTTGGATGAGTTTTGGACAAAACGATTTTCCATTTCAAAAATCCTAGTTTTGGAAAATACGGAATTTGATTTCGGTAAAATTTTCATAACACAAAAGAGTTCAAAATGTTTGTAACTTGGTTTGATTTTTATTCAAACAAGTTTGTATTTCAAAGAGAATATAAGAACTTATTTTTGTGGATTTTTAGAGATTTTATGGAATTTATTTGGCAATTAAAAAACTAGTTTTCAAATCCCTTAACAGCCCTGTCAGGCTCTAGCGGTCGACCGACCGACCGGTCGACCGGACCAGGAGCCGGTCGACTGCTCCGACCGGACCAGGAGCCGGTCGACCGGAGCAGTCGACCAGATGTGCACATAACGTGCACAAGGCCATATCAGTTGGCCGGTCGACTGAGCGGTCGACCGACTGAAGGCAACCCACTCTCGGGTTGCCCCAGTCGACCGGGCGGTCGACCGGCCAGAGAGAGCCGTTGCTCTCTGGTTCAGGGCGCGGTTGACCGGGCGGCTCAACGGTCATTTTTTTGACCGTTGGCCGGTCGACCAGCCGGTCGACCGGATGGCCATTCTGGGCCTAGTCAGCTGCCAACGGGCAGATTCTTATGGGGCCTACTTATACCCCATTTGAGAGCTTTTTGAAAAAGGTTTTTAGAGAGAAAAATTCTAGATCTTTTCAAGTGTTTTCAGTAAAAAGTTTTTGGGTTAAAATTCCTATTCTCTATTTGTTTTAAAATGTTTATTATTTCAAAGAAAATAGTCTTTTGGGAATTTGTTTTGGTCTAAAAATTCTATATCTATTTGGAGATTTTCCAAGTGATTTTCTTTGTTAAAAACACTTTCTCACACTTGAGCTTATCTATCTATCCTATCTATTAGGATCATTGTTTTGTGTGAAAGAGATTAGTTTGTGGTTGTGGAAACCACCAAGTGTTGTACCCTTCCTTTATTTGTGATATCCCTCTAAGTGTAGAGGTTGATTGAGTTGTATCCCTCTATTGTGAGGTGATAGTGGAGATTGAGTTTGTATCCCTCTTAGTGAAGAGGTGGATTGTGGTTGTTTGGCTAAGCGTCCATCCCTCTATTGAGAGGTGGATTTTGTTGTGGCTTTGTGCCTTGCCTCTAGTGAGAGGTTTTATTTGGTTAAGAGAGTTGTGTACTCTCGGTTGTATTTGCCCCAAATGCTCAGTGGAGGTTCCCTGTGTGGGAGTCCTGTGTGGACAAGTTAGTGGAAATCCTTCTGTGTGAAGGCGGAGACGTAGAGCTTTATGCTCGAACCTCGAAACATATCCGTGTGTTTGCATTTAATCCATTGACTCTAACTCTCTCTCTTTTATATTGTGCCTTGCATCATTTCATATTGCTCATTCATATATTATATGCTTGGCTTGTTTGTGTGTGCCTCACTTGTGTCTAATCATGAGAGCTTCATATAGCACCTCAACTCTTATTTAGAGGAATCAAGAGGAGTTAGTCCAGAGCCCTTCACAGGGAATTCAGCTACACTCGTTGGTTGCATTAAGTGTGTTGCAATTTAGTTTTTAATTTTCGCATTTTGTTCATTAGATTAGCCGTACACCTATTCACCCCCCTCTAGGTGTACTAACAGCCGAGGAGGCCACGCCAGCCCTCAGTGGCTGGCGCAGGCCAGGGGTGGCCGCCGGCCGCCCCAAAAGAGAGGGAGGAGAGGGGGAGAGGGAGGGAGGAAAGAGAGAAGGGAGGGGGCTGTTGCCCCCTCCTCCACCTGCGCACAGGGGGCTAGGAGGCCCCCTCTGGCCATGCTCGGCCCCCCCCGATGCCCCGATGGCGCACAGCCCCCCCCCCCCCCCCCCCCCCCCCCCGGGCAGGGATGGTCGTCGGGCGCCAGCAGAAAGAGAAGAAGGAAAAAAAGAAAAAGAAAAAAGGGGACTGATTTGAAAAGAAAGGGGAGATAGATTATTTAAAAGGGAAATTGATGTGATGGGGGATGTGACTTGGCAGGTGATGTGATAGGGGATGGGCTGTGTTAGAGTTGACTTTGGGAAGGAAAAGAAAAAGAAATGAAGGAAGAAAATAATATTATTAAAATAAGGTAAAAATTGACTGTTTCAGAATTGTTCCGAAAAATTCTCAAAAATAGAAAATATTATTTTAATATGCTTGATGAAATCAGATTCAAGAAATTCAATATAAATTTCAAATTAAAAATCCTAAAATCTTCCAGCGGTACTAGTCGACACCAAAGCCGGTGGATTTTCAATAAATTCTGAAAAATCTCAAAAAAATACTTTTAGGTAGAAAATAAGATTTTAAGAGGTAATATGAAAGCTATTTTTAAAAATTCAATCCCGTTTAAAAATTAAAATTTCGGGAATCAGTCAGCGATGCCGACCGATACCGGTTTTGGAGATTTTGCAAATAATTCTGAAAAATTTCAGAAAATCATGAAAAATCTAAACTATTGAAAAATCATATTTGAAACTAAAATCGGTCAAATCGGATTAGTAGAAATGCCAATTCGAGTAATGCACTAGGTTCGGGCCCCCGGTTCAAACTAGAGCTGACTCCGAGTCCACGAATCCGGATCCAATACAAAACAATCATACCAATAATCATAAAATAAAAACAAATATAAAACTAAATCAAAGAATAATGATAGAAAATTCAGAATACGTATCTAAGTACGTATTCCAAGAACGAGGTGTTACAAACGCAAAGGCCAATCGGTCAACCAGTCCTTACTTGAGAGCTGGGTAGCTGTAACGCCCCGTTCCACCATGTACGAAAATATTACTGCAACGTATATACGCCGAGTAGGATTCCCGTACATATATACGCTAAGCATCAACACAGTACAGTAATTAGAGTACGGAAGCATGATAGTATTATACATTCTAATATTACAGTACAAGTACATAGTCTTTTTATAGGATTACACCAGGATACAAAAGTTTGTACCGATCCTGAAAGTACACGAGATGAATTTACAAGTGGACAAAGATCAAGAGGATTCTCATGACTTACAACTAGGGCTCTCGCGAGCAGTCTGGACTAGAGGAGGGACTGAGAATCTATTGAAGAGCCACATGCTCCTTCAGATACACTTGGTCAGCTACAGTTGTATCCTCCTTGATTCACTCTCCAATATTTGGACATACAAGTCTAGGGTTGTCACAACCCAGCGACTACATATAAATGCCAAGTGGCGTGCATTTGCATATATATAATATATATATATATATATATATATATATATATATATATATATATATATATATATATATATATATATATATATATATATATATATATATATATAATGGAATCATGCTATTTAACATGTATAAACAAGTTTATATATAAGTCATATGCTAAATGTACATGTGACATGTATGAACTTGTAGATGTCTAACCTACATGAACTTGTAGATGTCTTATATGAAATGTATATAAAGGTAAACTAATTCAACAAGAAAACCTTCATTCAGATACCATATACCATATATCTCACTTTACTATCAACTGGGCATATACCACCAGAGTCGCTGGGAGTTAGTATTGTCGAGTCAAGTCATATTTGAAGAATTAGGATCAGTACAAGAATCAAATCGGTGGTATGTTTATTGTTGTTATTATTATTAGGACTCTCTTACTCGGATGTTTAGGTATGTGCCCTAGCATCCCAATTCACAATACATTCACATAGGAATAGTCTGAGATTGGTTATTATAAATTGATAAGAAATTAAGGTATTATGTTCATAATGGGCCTCGTGCATGCCCGGGACAACGACCTCACACGGTTGGGTATGGCCCCCAACCCACACCGCTAGGTGCAAATAGTATCAGGAATACTAGGATCAATTCAGGGTGCCATTACATCGCACTGGAACTCCTGTGGCCTCAGGTAGCTCCGAATAGTGTTGTAACATCGAGCCACTATGAAGACGTACTTATTGAAGTCCATCAGCTCCCCCTGCCCAGTGTAAGTTGTATGTTTATTAAAGATGTTCAGAATTATTTCCAGTTGAGTTTCATGATATTGATTTATAGGGAAAACAGTAACAGAGGATATTTGGGATTCAAGAGGTGGCCCCCGAGGATTCAAGAGGTGGCCCCATCACGAAATATGTGATGTGGCACTTTATTTCGCGTGACACTTAGTTGCACACATCATAAGAGTATCATGAACAAGTCCTTGTACAAGATTCAGTAATACAATATTCAGTAATCAGGAATTCAGTAATGTACCTGTAAAAGCAATATCTTTGAATCTTATATATCATCTGTTCAGGATTCATGGTACCGAATCAGGAGTGAATCAGGAGTATTTGTCTTGAGTTAGGAATCATGGTACCGTATCAGATGTTTATATCGATTCTGATATATAGTCATAGATAAAGGATATTGTCCAGTCAAGTCAACAGTCAGTTATGATATAGTATCAGGATTATCAGATGTCAAATAAGCTACAAGCATCCAATGTATCTCAGGAACATTTCATATCAGGTATTTCAAACTCTTCACAACCATGAATATATGATAAAATAATGTTATGTCAAAGCACACAAACAAGCGAAGCAAGTAGTGCTGGGGCTAGATCAGCGAATAGTGTTTAGTCACTAAAGCGCCCGGTGAACTCCGGAACAACTCGGTATTAATATGCGAGTCTAAAATCTTGCAGAGTTTCGCCTTAGCCAGTCTAGTGAATAAAGCGTTGAGCGCTTGATCCCGCTCATCAAGCTGTAGCGATATAAACAGAATTAATCTGTTAAAAAATAAGATTAATCCGTTAGAACTGAACTAAGCCATTAAAAACCTCAAAGAGG
This sequence comes from Agave tequilana, assembly GCA_038442645.1. Classification (NCBI taxonomy): domain Eukaryota; kingdom Viridiplantae; phylum Streptophyta; class Magnoliopsida; order Asparagales; family Asparagaceae; genus Agave; species Agave tequilana. The sequence continues at coordinate 9,678 of JAVJIF010020943.1, forward strand.
TTAGTTAAGCCCGGAGGCTGTATAAGTACATGCAAAAGATGTTAGTACCACCCACAAGTAACAAATAATTTAATAATCACAAACACGATCACAATTTCTATATTGTGCTTCTGAGCTGGGTTCCCTCTGCCCCCAGTCACCACGAAACTTGAAAGTAATGGGTGACCTGCAAAGTGGTCTCTCGAATGATATTTCAGAATAGATAGAGCATCTGAGGCATAGACCGCCTATCCGGCTACCACAAAACCTAATGGTAATGGGCGATAGCGCCAGCCTGTTGCCCTTTGATAACCGGGAGGGGTCTCCTGAGGCAGCCAACACCTGAAGGAAAGTTTGCCCTGAGGGTCTTCTCCTACAGCATGCACTACTGTTAGTCCCAAAATACAAATAATTTCATAAAATAGATTTTTAATTCAAAAATAATATTATTCTAAAAAATACAGGAAATTCATAAAATACACAGAAAATTCCTAAATACATAGAAAACTTTAAAAATATACAAAAAATTCCTAAAATGTCAGAAAATCCTAAAAATGCCCAGATAAATTCTAAAATTTCAAGAAAATCCTAGAAATACCCGGAATATGAAATATGCATGCACATGTACAAATTATACATGTACAAGTGTGTATGTGTATATATGCAATAAGGGAAGAGTACTCGCCTATATCAGGAAATACCGATACCAAGTGCATGTGTGCACGTGTGTGCAAATGTGTCCATGTGAGCATGTGTGAACCAGGTGGCTGGCCTGAGACCCTAATGGAAAAAGGAGAGAGAAAAAGAAGGGAAAGAGGGAGAATCTTAGAGAGAACAAATTAGGGTTTGGATTTAGAGGAGAGAGAAAGAGAGTTTGGATGTGTGGTTGATGTAGGAAGGTGGAGGAAAGGGAGAGGGACTCCCCTAGGGCTGGCATCCTGAACAAACACACACACACACACACACACACACACAGAGAAATCTAGAGAGAAAATGAAAGGAAGAGAGAGAAAGTTGGTTTTAGGGCTTTTTAGAGAGAAGAAAAATAGGAGAAAATTATGGGAGGTAAGGGAGAGGGAAAGGAATCTCTATAGTATCCGACCATGGATAAGTGGATGGAGGTGAGAGAAAATGTAGAGAGAAGTTAGAGAGAGGAGAGAGAGTACCATTTTAAGGGTTTTTAGTAAGAGAAAAATTATGGGAAAATATGGAGGGTTGTGTTTAGGCCTAGGGATCATATTAGAATGATGGAGAAGTGGCCATGGGGTTATAAGTTTTTTTGTTGGATTTTTAGAGAGAGAAAAGGAGATTTTCTAGAGAGAAATGGAATTTCAGTGGTTTTTGGAGGGAGAAAATATGGGAAAAATTAGGGATGGTTAAGGAAGATGGAGAGAGGCTATGGTGGTGGTGGTGAGGTTGTAAGAGATGGTGGTAGTTTTTTTTGATTTTTAGGGAAGTTTTGGAGGACTTTTTGGTGATTTTTTAGAGAGAAAGATGGAGGGAGAGAGAAGGTTGGCTGACCATGGTTGGGCAGGTGTGGGGAGAGGTTAAGGAAAGGGAGGAGGCTTCTTTGAGAATCCAAGAAGCTACTAGGAAAATAGAGAAAAGGAAATGAAAAGGAGAAAGAAAAGAAAAAGAAATGAAAATGCAACTAGTAATTTGTTAGGGGGTTATGTCTAAATGTCCCTTGAGAAAGTAATGATAAAAAATGAAGAAAATTGTTAAAGAAATGAATTTAGAAAAGAAAAAAAGAAAAATAGAAGGAGAGAGAAAATATTTAAATAAATAATTATGTAAAATGAAAATTATGAAATTGCTAGGGTAGAATCTAGTGCCAGTGCAGAGTCTCGTGCAAACAATTTGGGTCAAACGGAGAAAAATACGTACATGAAATGATATGTGTACGATCAAAACGTCAAAAACCGTAAAAGGATACATATTTGGAATCAGTGTATTACACTCTACTCCCCTGCAAAAAAATTCCTCCTCAAAATTTCCATAGGAAGGAGATGCACATAGAAAGTCACAGGTTAAACAGATGGGCATGAGAAAAGAGGCATACGGGTAATCAAAGATTGTAGGGAAAGAAAGAGAAAGGGCATATGGATAGTCAAGAGACAGGCAAAAACCCTGCTTCTAGATAACTGCTTGAAACATGGCCACTTCCTGGAAATATTAGTATTGAAATCGCTTGATTCTTCAACATTCCATATGAATCCTTACTGTATCATTATGCTTTCTAATGTATTACTACTAATATCTTTTCTTTCCTTGCAGGGACATGGTTCCAATTATCAATTCATCCTATATCTTCTGCATAACTATGTCAATCATGTATAGTTTAACTTTTCCTTACTTCCTAAATAGTCTGCAATCAAGAATCCTTTTCATATACAAGATTTTAGTATCAGCCCAATCTCTTCTTCTTCGATAATAGGGTTAGATTATTCATCCATAGTGCAGAGTCAATATTATAGAAATCATCATCAATAATTTAATCTCAACATTTATTAGCAATATCTCTATTCAACAGAATTACGTCCACTTTGTCTCAGTAAGTAGTCTTATTCCTCCTTGTCCTTTTTATAGTCATTCCAATCCTTATATTAACATATCAACTTTTATCTTTCTAGCATCATAGATCTCCCCAGTAAGTAAGTCATATCCAATCTTACGTTCTTTAGGAATCATCACTTCATTTCCTATATTCCTTGATATATAAATAGTATACTGTACTAGCTGATTAAAAGTAATAGAATGTAATCATAATATACTTGCCATGTCATCTCCTAAAGATTTTGTTTCTTTGGTAGTCAGGTTGTATACTTGATCCACGTCCCACTCTAGGTCTTGTTCCTCCTTGACCTGACTGCTGATTAACAGGTGGCACTCTCCTGCCAAATCGTCCTGAAGTTATTTACTCTGATGATGCTGATAGAGCTAGTAGTGCCACTCTTTTAGGGAATACTATTGGTGGTGCTTTGACTGAAGTCCTTCCAGTCCTTCTCAAAGGACAATCATGCAGGAAATGATTGCCAGAGCCACAACCCAAACACTACCCATTTTGCTAGCCTACACTTACGTCTAATATGTCCGAATTTCTGGCAATAACTGCATATTACTGGGGCTCGGATGATCGTTTGGTTAGTGGGGGACTAGCAGGGTGCCAACTGGCCTTCTTTTGATAGTTTTAAGAAATTATGACTTCTTCATATCTTTCCTTACTTGCCTTTTCTCTTCCTTAGTTAATCTCCATTCTGTGTCTTGGAGAATAGTCAGTACCCCCTTTCTGTTTCTTGGAGAATAGTCAGTACTTGGGCATAAGTCTTTATTTGGATCTCTTTTACCCGATCAATATTCTCTTTATTAGTTTCATCTTGGGAGCTGCCCGTACATCACGAGAACCATTCCTAATATAACCATTCCTATTTCCCCGTCTCCCCATAGTCGAGTTAGGCTACAGACATCGAAGATGAAAGGACGAATAGGATTCAGAAATCAGATAAAGGAATACCAAGGAAGTTTAGAACAGACTGACTAACTATGTACTTGTCATTGGAATGTATTCTCTGATTGTGTTGAAGGTGACAGAACCTAAGCTCTGATACTAACCTGGAACGCCCCGTTCTACCATGTACGGAAACATTACTGCAACATATATACGCTGAGTAGGATAACCGTACATATATACGCTAAGCATCAACACTATACAGTAATCAGAGTACAGAATTATTATACATTCCAATATTATAGTACAAATACTTAGTTTTTTTACAGGATTATACCAGGATACAAAAGTTTGTACACGATCCTGAAAGTACACAAGATGAATTTACAAGTGGACAAAGATCAAGAGGATGCTCACGAGGTACAACTGGGCTCTCGCGAGCAGTCTGGACTGGAGGAGGGACTGAGAATCTACTGAAGAGCCGCCTGCTCCTCCAGATACGCTTGATCAGCTACAGTTGGATCTTCCTTGATCCACGCTCTAGTATCTGGACATACAGGTTCAGGTTTGTCAGAATGCAACCCAGCGAGTACATATAAATGCCAAGTGGCGTGCATATGCATATATATAAAGGAATCATGGTATTTAACCTATATAAACAAGTATATATAAGTCATATGCACCTGTATGAACTTGTAGTTGTCTAACCAGTATGAACTTGTAGACATCTTATATGAAATGTATATGAAGGTAAACTAATTCAACAAGAAAACTTTCATTCAGATACCATATACCATATATCTCACTTTACTATCAACTGGGCATATACCACCAGAGTTGCTGGGAGTTGGTATTGTCGAGTCAGGTCATGTTTGAAGAATTAGGATCAGCACAGGAATCAAGTCAGTGGTATGTTTATTGTTATTATTATTAGGACTCATCCTACTCGGATGTTTAGGTATGTGCCCTAGCATCCCAGTTCACAATACATACACATAGGATTAGTCTGAGGTTGGTTATTGAAAACTAATGAGAAATCAAGGTATCATGTTCATAATAGGTCTCGTACATGCCCGAGACCACAACCTCACATGGTTGGGTATGGCCCCCAACCTACGCCGCTAGGTGCAAATAGTATCGGGAATAGTTGGGTCAGTTCAGGGTGCCATTACATCACACTGGAACTCCTATGGCCTCAGGTAGCTCCGAATAATGTTGCAACATCGAGCCAATATAAAGACGTACTTATTGAAGTCCATCAGTTTTTCCTTGCCCAGTATAAGTTGTATCTTTATTAGAGATGTTCAGGATTATTTCCAGTTGAGTTTCACGATATCGATTTATGAGGGAAAACAGTAACATGGGAGATGTGGGATTCTAGAGGTGGCTCTAGAGGATTCAAGAGGTGGTTCCCATCACGAAAATGTGTGATGTGGCACTTTGTTCCGCATGGCACTTAGTTCCACACATCATAAGAGTATCATGAACAAGTCCTTGTACAAGATTCAGTAATACAGTATTCAGTAATCAGAAATTCAGTAATGTCCCGTAAAAGCAATATCTATGAATCTTTAGTTCATTTGTTCAGGATTCACGGTACCGAATCAGGAGTGAATAAAGAGTATTTGTCTTGAGTCAGGAATAATAGTACTGTATAAGATGTTTATATCGGCTCTGGTATTTAGTCATAGATAAATGACATTGTCCAGTCAAGTCAATGTCAGTTATGATACAGTATCAGGATTATCAGATGTAAAACAAGCTACAAGCATCCAATGTATCTCAGGAATATTTTCATATGAGGTATTTCAAATTCTTCACAACCATGAATATATGATAAAATAGTGTTATAGCAAAGTGCACAAAAAGCGGAGCAAGCAGTGCAGGGGCTAAATCAGCGAACATTGTTTAGTCACTAAAGTGCCCGGTGAAACTCCGGAACGACTCGGTGTTAATATGTGAGTCTAAAATCTGACTGAGTTCTGCCTTAGCGAGTCTAGTGAATGAAGCGCTGAGCGCTTGGTTCCGCTTATCAGGAGGTAGCGATATAAACAGAATTAATCTGTTAAAAAATAGAATTAATCTGTTAAAACGAAACTAAGCCGTTAAAATCTCAATGAGATTAGTTAAGCTCAGAGGCTGTATAACTACCTGCAGAAGATGTTAATACCACACACAAGCAATAAATAACATAATAATCACAAACACAATCACAAGCTCCATATTCTGCTCCTAAGCTGGGTACTCTCTGTCCCCAGTCCCACGAAACCCGAAAGTAATGAGTGACTTATAAAGTGGTCTCTCAGATGATATTCCAGAACAGATAGAGCATCCGAGGCATAGAACCCCCTATCCGGCTATCACGAAACCCTAATGGTGATAGGCAGTGGCGTCGGCCTGTTGCCCTTGGATAACCGGGAGAGGTCTCTCGAGACAGCCAACCCCTGAAGGGAAGTTTGCCCCGAGGGTCTTCTCCTGCAGCCTGCACCATTGTCAGTCCCAAAATACAGATACTTTCAGAAAACACATTTTAATTCCAAAAATACATATTGATTCTAGAAAGTACAGGAAATTCATAAAAATACACAGGAAATTCCTAAATACATAAAAAAATCCTAAAAATATACAAAAATTTTTACAACGCCAGAAAAGTCCAAAAATGCCCAGATAAATTCTAAAAATTTCAAAAAATTTCTAGAAATGCCCAGAACATAAAATATGCATGCATATATACAAATATATGTATACAAGTGTATATGTTTATATATGCAACAAGGGAAGAGTACTCGCCTATACCGAAAAATACCCGATACCATATGCACGTGTGCACATGTGAGCATGTGTGAAGCCCAGGTGGCTGGCCGCTTCTAAAGGAAAAAAGGAGAGAGAAAGAGAAGGGAAAGAGAGAATCCTAGAGAGAGAAAATTAGGGTTTGAATTTGGAGAAGGAAGAGAGTTTGGATCTGTGGTTATTGTGGGAAGGTGGAGGAGAAGGAGAGGGACTTCCCTAGGCTAGCGCAGAGAGAGAGAGTGTGAGAAATCTAGAGAGAGAAAATAATATGAAGAGAGAGAAAGTAGGTTTTAGGGCTTTTTGGAGAGAGAAAATAAGAGAAAATTATGGGAGGTAAGGGAGAGGGAGAGGAATCTACCTATAGTAGCCGGCCATGGAGAAGTGGAGGGAGGTGAGATAAAATATAGAGAGAAGTTAGAGAGAGGAGAGAGAATGTACCATTTTAGGGGTTTTTAGTGAGAGAAAAATTATGGAAAAATATGGGCATTGTGTTTAGGCCTAGGGATCATATTAGGATGATGGAGAAATAGCCATGGAGTTATTGGATTTTTGTAGAATTTTTAGAGAGAGAAAAAGAGGTTTTCTAGAGAGAAAGTGGGATTTTAGTGGTTTTTGGAGGAAGAAAATATGGGGAAAATTAGGGCTGGTTAATGAAGATGGAGAGAGCCTATGGTGGTGGTGGTGAGGTTGTAGGAGATGGTGGTAGGTTTTTATGATTTTTAGGGAATTTGTGGAGGATTTTTTGGTGATTTTCTTAGAAAGAGAAAGCTGGGGGAGAGAGGAGGTTGGTCGGCCATGGTTGGGCAAGTGTGGGAGAGATTAAGGAGGGATTAGGCTTCTTTGAGAAGCCAAGAAACTTGGCTTCTTGGAGAAGCCAACAAGCTTCTATAAAAATGGAGAAAAGGAAAAGAAAAGGAGAAAGAAAAGAAAAGAAATAAAATGCAACTAGTAATTTGTTAGGGGTTATGTGTAAATCTTGTTGGCCCAGAGGCCCATCACTTTAGTTTTGATGATGATTAACTCATGTAGTTATAGTTTACTAATAATCATGTGTTTAAATAGTTTCAGTGATTGACCAAGATATTAGTAGGTGTTTAGTTTGAACAAAAGAGTTTTGGAGGTTTCACATGTAGATTCAAGAGCTCGAGCGTCAAGATCGCATCTAGTATTCAGTTGGAGTCTAGCTCATTGGATCGCGTTTGGATCGATTCGGTATTGGAGACAAGAAGACCTGAGTTTGTTTAGTTTAGTTTGTGGTTAGATCTATTGTAAAGATTAGATAGTATTGATATGTTCAAGTTCACACACACAAGTTTAAAGTTTATTGGTTTTAGTTTTCAATTTAATCGGTTTTGGATTTCATATCAAAAACATAGATATATATATATCTTATATGTATAATAGATTCTATCCATATACAATATACTTTAAAGTTGTTTCAATATCATGTTTTTGTATTTATATGAGTTTTGGAGAAAACGGTTTTCCATTTCAAAAATTCAAGTTTTGAAAAATAGCGGTTTTGTGTTTAAGCTTAATTTTAATATCACAAAAATGGTTAAATTGTTTATAATATGTATTGAATTTTAGTCACAAATATTTGTATTTCAAAGATCTTATAAGAACTTATTTTTGTGAAATTTATGAGATATTACGGGATTTTATTGAAGGTAAAATGACCAAGTTTTTAAATCCCCAAAATTTGTAACCTGGCCTTCTACCGGTCGACCGAGGTAGAAGTCGGTCGACTGGTCCGGTCGACCGATATGCACAAACGTGCGCAGGCAATTTGGCTTGAGGGCCGGTCGACGGACCTAGTCGACCGCCAGAGAGCACTGCTCTCTAGATCTGGCACCGGTCGACCGGGCGGTCAACCGGAAGAGAGCTCTGCTCTCTGTATTCAGGCCTCGGTCGACCGGGCGGTGGACCGATGCACAACGGTTAAAATTTTGACTATTGGCCGTCGACCGGGCGGTAAACCGACGGCAAAATTTTCTGCTGTTTTGGTCCAACGACTAATTTTTGGATTGGGTTATAAATACACATCTCTTTGGGCTGTTTTGATCAAGAATTTCAAGAGCAAAATTTTCTATCTTCTTAAGTGTTTTAGCAACAAGTTTTCAAGAGTTTTTGGGCTTAAAATTTTATCTTTATTTATTTTTCAAGGGTTGAAAAATTTAAAGAAAAATAGAGTATTTGGGATATTGGGTTTGATTTTCATTTCTATCTTTATTTAGCATTTTTCTCAAGTATTTTTCTTTATGTATTGATTTCCAAACACCTTGTATTCTCACACTTGAGTTATAATATCTATCTTATCTATAGGATCTTATTTTTGTGAGAAATTTGGTTTGTGGTCTTTGAGATCACCAAGAGTTGTAAACCTTCTTTTATTTGGGTTTGTTGTTATCCCTCTTGTGTAGAGGTGATTGTGGAGATTGTGTTGGTATCCCTCTAAGTGTAGAGGTGATTAAGGTTGTTGTTTGGCTTTGAGACTTATCCCTCTACTGTTAGGTGATTGTTGTTTAGCTAAGTGCTCATCCCTCTAAGTGTAGAGGTGATTGTTATTGTTCCTTGCCTCTTGTGTAGAGGTGATTATTGGAGTGTTGCTTTGAGCCTTATCCCTCTAAATGTAGAGGTGATTGTTGTTGTGCCTTGCCTCTTGTGTAGAGATTGTGTTTGTTGGAGAGAGGAGTTGTGTACTCCTAATTTATATTATTCAAATCCTCAGTAGAGGTCCCCTGTGTGGGAAGTCATGTGTGAATGATTTAGTAAAATCCTTCTGTGTGAAGGCGGGAACTAGAGCAGTGGCTCAAGCCTCGAAACATATCTTTGTGTTTGCGATTGATCCACTATCTCTAAACTCTCTCTCTTTATACCTTGCATTATTTCATATTTATTCATATCATACTTATATGCTTGGTACTGTTTGTGTGTGCCCATACTTGTGTTGAACCAAGAAAGCTTCAAATATCACCTTAACTCTTATTTAGAGGAATTTAGAAGAGTTAGTCCAGAGCCCTTCACTGGGAATTCGGCTACACTCTTTGGTTACACTAAATCTGTTGCAATTTGTTTTTAATTCTGCATCATTTGTTATTAGATTAGCCTTACACCTATTCACCTCGTCTAGGTGTACTTTCAATTGGTATCAGAGCCTACGCTCCTGATATTAGGTTTAACCACCTAGGAGTGAAATTTTGGTTAGCTAATCTAGTTTTGCATTTGCACACATAGTTATACACTCATGGATTACCTTACTCCTCCTATGTTTGATGTTTATAACATCGATGTATAGAAGATTAAGATGAGTGCTTATTTAAAAGTCCTAGGATTGCATGTGTACTTTGCTACTATTAAGAAATCCTATCTTGATAATATAAGCATATAGAGGCCAATGCACAAGCCCTAGAGGCACTTAAGCAAACATTAAGTAAAGAATATTTGTCTATGATTTCTCATTGTGATTCCGCTTTTGCAGTGTGAAACACTTTGACCTCTCTCACGTTACAAACGACGAAGAATTATGTGTGGAGGAGGAATCTAGTGAGGATGAATTCGAACAAGCTTGCTACATGGTCCAAGGGAATGACTCCCTTGAGATAAACTCGGATACTCAACTAGATAGTGCTAGTTCTTCAGTTGATGATTTTGTTGATGCTAATGCATTAAATGAAGAACTATCTCTTTTGTGTGAAAATTGCTTGAAAAGTACCAACTTTTGAAAAAGAAAACTTTTAAAATAAAAGAAGAAAATAAGGATTTGTTTTCAAAACTTAACATGACGTTGCAATAAAGGGATGAGATTTTTAATGAAACGGACTCAAATCCCAACTTGAACTTACTCTTAATGTAAACAAAATTTTAAAAGTAACAAATGATTGTAATGTTGTTTTGAAGAAAAATGAAGTTCTATCTTCAAAACTTGATTTTGTTTTAAAAGAAAATGACTCTTTGAAAAATAAAATTGCTTCTATTTCAAAAGAACTAGATTTGGTTCAAAAGAGAATATTTCTTTAAAAAATGATATTGATTCACATGTTGTGTCATGCCACTATAGACTCATCCTCTATTAACAAACATATTTCATGTTCCACTTCTTTTTCTAACATTGAAAATGATATATGTATGTTAAAGAAGAGTGTTAATTGTTTGGGCTCCACTTTGAGCCAATGTGCTATGAATCACACACGGTTGGAATTCATGTTTCACAAGAAATATACTCCTCCTATGCATGCACACAAACCACGACATACACATGCTTCTCACATTCATACACATAACACCATATATGCTCATGTGTACACATTTACACATTGTGGACGTAAGGGCCACCTTGCAAAATTTTATTCTGATAGAGTACATAATGTAAATTTTACAAATAGATTTGTTTGGGTTAGGAAAGGTGCTAACCCCATGGACAAATACAGTATGGGTACTAAAATTCACTCCTATTTTATTTGATGTAGGTGTGGCCGCTCACTTGACATGAGAGTAATGGTGCCTTGATGGTGGATGCGTTCCAAGCTAAAATGGTAACAGTTTTGGATGCATCACTTTCAAAGGGAGTTGGTGGGAAGACCACCATGATTTGGAGATCTAGAAATGTGCTTTAATAGTTTTGATAACTATCTCTAACTCCCATTTAGTTTACATGCTTTCATTGATTGACTTTTAACATGTTTTGATTTTCATGTTCGTTACATTAAATGTCATGTTAATTAGACTTGTGATATACATATGTAGTATTTGAGATACACCCATATTTACATGGACTCATATTTTGTATTCTGACTTTAACTTAGCTATTGTGCATATCATACCTCTAAGACATGTGCATTTACTTAATAATCATATTGGCTTATGTTTATGTTTTTTTTGCATTCATATTTTGATTACTTGTTTAGATGTAAATTTTCATTAAACTTGTGTATGTACTTGTACAACTAATGAGCCACATTTGATTTTTTTATGATTATGCTTAATTGCTCATTTGTACCCATTAGATGTACTAGTATAACCTAGTTTTGATGATTCTTACATTTTGACTTGTATTCCCTATTTTTTGTACATGGTTTTTATAAATATGTTTAGCTTCATGTATATGTTAATTTTGTCTAAAACTATTGGATATACATGTCTACCCTTGAGTCACTTACCTTTATGCAAATTCTTTTATGGACTCGTTTATTCTTGGGATATGTATGTATACTTGTAGTTTCAACAAAACATTTATATACCATAAAACATATTTTAGCTTTGATTTGGTTTCATGTTTTGAAGATCCTTAACTAGTTTTTCAAAGATTAACTTAAACTAGTTATTTATCTTCATATGGTTTCAATCTACAATTTTTTAAATCCTATTTTTAAAACTTCTACCCTTAAAAGGCGGCTGGATGGGGGACCATGCCTTGTATGCTCAAATTGAAAATCTTTTTAACATGTGCATGAAAGGGAAGTAGTATGAGTTATACTCTTGATCCTCATTATATTTTCAATTGGTATCACAGTTGATATTTTTTTTGTATACTCATATTTTATTTTCTATATGTAGGCTTCAAACTTCAAATAGTATAAATTTCAATTGATTTTTACATTTTCATATATATATATGATTTGATTGTACTTACAATATCTTTACATCTTAAAGTATAAATTATGTTTATGCTAAACTTGATTTAGTCCTTAATGTCAATTATATTTCAATTGATATCTTATACAAGCTCATGCATTGTTTTTATTAGTATTTCATAAAGGAAGAGAAAAACTCGTGTTTTGTCTTTCAATTGATTTTATTTTCAATTGGTATCTTACTCTCATTCTTTATGATAAAAAATACTTTATTTTGGTATATACTAACATTTTCAATATTGGTATCAATAATCTTAAATTGGTATTATTCCAATTTGGTATCTTTATTATAAAATGAGTGTATTTCGAAAGAAATATGGTTTTTATTTTTAATTGGTTTTTACTTTCAATTGGTATCAATATCTGTATATATATTTCAATTGGTTCAAAAACGTACAGTGTGTCATTTTCTATTGGTATCAAAAATTATAAGACATTTTAAATTCGTATCAAGATATTTTCAATTGGTATATTTTTTTATCTTAAAATTTTTGTTTACGTTCAATTGGTATCTTAAAAATATTTATTTATTTTCAATTGGTATCATAAATTGGTATCATAGTGTTTTGCTATGTATTGCTTATATGTAAGGGAAGCTTAACATCTTCTCTATATATAGATTCATATTGAGTGTATCTCATATTGAGGAGATTGACCTCTCTTCTCTATGTCTTACACGTGTGTAGAGAGAGCTTCACATCTTCTTTTATACATTGTATATTATGCATTATGTGATTAGGGTTCAATCATCTCTTTTTCATGTAATGCATGTATGTAGAGGGAGTTAACTTTACGTCTCTCTCTTCATGAATGTATATCGCATATACATCCTTCTTGTTTGATTTGACAAAAAGGGGGAGAAATTTTTTTTGAGTTTATTTATGCCCCTTTGTTGATGATTTGACAAAAGGGGGAGAGGAATTTGGAGATTTATATATGCATATTTAACTCATTTCCTTATTTTATACAAAAAGGAGGAGAAGAATTTTGAGTGTTTTATATATGCATGTTTCTTTTCTTGTTTTATTGCATATATGTGTTGTTTTGTTTATGAGCATTCATTGCATATTTTTTGTTTATTGCTATGTATGAGTTAAGGGGAAACTTCTATGAAGCTTATCTTTAATCCATATATATATAACTCCATAAGTTTTGTAGGGGGGAGATTGTTGGCTCAGAGGCCCATCGCTTTAGTTTTGATGATGATTGACTCATGTAGTTATAATTTACTAATAATCTTATATTTAAATAGTTTCAGTAATTGACCAAGATATTAGTAGGTGTTTAGCTTCAACAAAAGAGTTTGGAGCTTTCACATGTAGATTCAAGAGCTCGAGCGTCAAGATCGCATCTAATACTCGGTTGGAGTCTAGCTCGTCGGATCGCGTTTGGATCGAGTCGTCTTGGAGACAAGAAGAATTCGGTTTGTTTAGTTTAGTTTGTGTTTAGATCTATTATAAAGATTAGATAGTATTGATATGCTTAAGTTCACACACACAAAAGTTTAAAGTTTATTGGTTTTGGTTTTCAGTTTAACCGGTTTTGGATTTCATATCAAAAGCATAGATATATATATATCTTATATGTATAATGGATTCTATCCATATACAATATGCTTCAAAGTTGTTCAATATCATATTTTTGTATTTACATGAGTTTTGGAGAAAACGGTTTTCCATTTCAAAAATTCAAGTTTTGAAAAATACCGATTATGTGTTTAAGCTTAATTTCAATATCACAAAAATGATTCAAATTATTTATAATATGTGTTGAATTTTAGTCACACATTTTTGTATTTCAAAGATCTTATAAGAACTTATTTTTGTGAAATTTATGAGATTTTATGGGATTTTATTGAAGGTAAAAATACCAAATTTTTAAATCACCAAAATTTGTGAGCTGGCCTTTTGCCGATCGATTGGGCGGTCGACCAAGGCAGAAGTCGGTTGACCGGTCCGGTCGACTGATGTACACAAACGTGCACAGGTCATTTGGCTGGAGGGCCGATCGACCAACCCGATCTACCGCCAGAGAGCTCTACTCTCTAGATCTGGCTCCGGACGACCGGTAAAGAGCTCTACTCTCTGTATCCAGGCCTCGGTCGACCGGACGGTCAACTGATGGCACAACGGTCAGAAATCAGACCGTTGGCTGGTCGACGGGCGATCGACGGACAACAGAATTTTTATGCTGTCTTGCCTCAACGACTAGTTTTTGGAATGAGTTATAAATACCCATCCCTTTGGGCTGTTTTGATAAGGAATTTCAAGGGAAAATTTTCCATCTTCTTAAGTATTTTAGCAACAAGTTTTCAAGAGTTTTTGGGCTTAATGGTTTTATCTTTATTTATTTTTCAAGGGTTGAAAAATTCAAAGAAAAATAGAGTACTTTGGATATTGGGTTTGATCTTCATTTCTATCTTTATCTAGCATTTTTTCTAAGTATTTTTCTTTGTGTTTTGATTTTCAAACATCATGTATTCTCACACTTGAGCTATCATATTTATCCTATCTGTAGGATCTTATTTTTGTGAGAAAATTAGTTTGTGGTCTTTGAAATCACCAAGAGCTGTAAACCTTCTTTTATTTGGGTTTGTTATTATCCTTCTTGTATAGAGGTGATTGTGGAGGTTGTGCTGGTATCCCTCTAAGTGTAGAGGTGATTGAGGTTTTTGTTTGGCTTTGAACCTCATCCCTCTAAGTATAGAGATGATTGTTGTTTGGCTAAGTGCTCATCCCTCTAAGTGTAGAGGTAATTGTTGTTGTGCCTTGCCTCTTGTATAGAGGTGATTGTTGGAGTGTTGGCTTTGAACCTTATCCTCTAAGTGTAGAGGTGATTATTATTGTGCCTTGCCTCTTGTGTAGAGGTTGTGTTTGTTAAAGGGAAGAATTGTGTACTCCTAATTTATATTATTCAAATCCTCAGTGGAGGTTCCCTGTGTGGGAAGTCATGTGTGAACGATTTAGTGAAAATCTTTCTGTGTGAAGGCGGGAACGTAGAGCAGTGGCTCGAACCTCGAAACATCTTTGTGTTTGCGATTGATCCACTATTTCTAAACTCTCTCTTTATAACTTGCATTATTTTATATTGTTCATATCATACTTATATACTTAGTATTGTTTGTGTGTGCCCATACTTATGTTTAACCAAGAGAGCTTCAAATAGCATATCAAAGCTTATTTAGAGGAATTTAGAGGAGTTAGTCCAGTGCCCTTCACCGAGAATTCGGCTACACTCTTTGATTATACTAAGTGTGTTGTAATTTATTTTTAATTCTACATTATTTGTCATTAGATTAGCCTTACACCTATTCACTCCGCCTCTAGGTGTACTTTCAAATGTCCCTTAAGAAATAATAATAAAAAATAAAAATAAAGAAAATTGTTAAAGAAATGAATTTAGAAAAGAAAGAAAAAGAAAAATAGAAGGAGAGAAAATATTATATAAATAATTATTTAAAAATAAAAATTATAAAATTGCTAGGGTAGAATCTAGTGCCAGTACAGAGTTCGTACAAATATTTGTTGGTCCCGAGATGATGCCAATTGTAGGATCTAAAATATACGTCAACACTCAAACAAAGATATTAGCATTAAATATAAAGAACTTGTAAGTAAGGAAATTAAATCACAGAAAAGAAAACAAAGTTCACCGACATAACAAATTCCTTAGCATCCCTTGGAAAGGAATATACCCTAGTCGAAAAAGTTCGCAAGATCCTGCGTGCACTCACATCAGATTAGGAGAAGAAGACAACTGCAATAGAAGAAGCGAATGATCTCTCAACAATGTCATTAGAAAACCTTATTGGTAATCTAATGGCATATGAAGTGTAACTCAAAGATAGAAAGAAGGATGAACAACAATTCAAGAAGAAAGAACTTGCCTTCCATGCATCCTTAGATATGGACAATTCAGATAACGATGAAGAGGAGAGGGCAATGCTTTCAAGAAAATTTAGAAAGTTCTTGAAGTAAGGTAAGTTTAAATGTTTTAATTGTAATAAAACAGGTCATATGAGGAAGGATTGCCCATTGCTCAAAAACTGAGGTAAATTCAAGAGCAAAAAGTTCAGAAAGAAGAAAGATTAACAAGCATCATAGAAAAATCGTGATTCCTCTTCCTCTGATGAAGAAGAAGCCATTGAACATGCCAACATCTATTACATGGCTCTAGAAGAAGATGGGGTATAATATACTGAACTCTTAGATGCATTTCATGAATTATACAATGATCTAAAGAATGAAAAGATAAAGAATAAAATTTTGTCAAAAGAAAATGAAAAGCTTATCATAGAAATTTCATGTTATATTTCTCAAATTTCTTCTATAAATTCTCAAAAAGATGATTTTGAAATAGTTATATCATCATTGAAAGAGGATAATGAGAATTTATTACAAAATAATATTTTATTGAAAAGAGAAACTATGTCTTTAAATGAAAGAATTCTGTTTTAGATAAAGACATGTCAATTTTCAAAATGAAGTATGAAGAGATTTTGAAAAATGTGACTAAATTTAATCAAGGAAAAGAAAAGTTAAATGATTTGTTATCATGTCAAAAGATGTCACATAATCATTATGGTCTTGGATTCTCAAATCAAAGTGAAAAATCTATACATGTTAGTAAAAGAATCATAATCCATATAATTCTTTTGTGAAAAGAAATACTGACATTATTTCAAAAGAATTAAGAACAAGTTCATATGGATTCCTAAAAACTTAAGCATTGTTGATAAAAATATTTATATTGCATCATACATTCATGATATATGTAATTCATGCAATTATGTGTATACTAATAGATGGGAATTAAATTCAAATTGGGTTTGAACTCCTAAAGGTTAATGTTTTGATCTTATTATGATTGGTACCATCAAATGTTTATCTTTCAGGTACCATATAAAAAGTTTAATAAGAAAATATTTCAAACATTTATCATATGTATATATATGTTATGATATATTTTTTGCAGGGGGAGAAACACATGTTTTTCTATATTTGTTATAACCTGTTCTACGCGGGGGGAGAACATATAACATATTCTCTGCAGGGGGAGTTGTCATGCATACAAAGTGTCATCATCAAAAAGGGAGAAATATTGAAACTTATTTTGATGATAACAAATATAATTTGTACTATTTTTGTGTATTTTTAGATATTTGTTAAAAGTCTTGAGCACACACAAATAGTCCTATTAGTTGACTTGACCCTTCCTATTAGTAGACTTGACCACCTATTAGTAGACTTGACTCTTTCTATTAGCAGACTTGACCCTTCCTATTAGTCGACTTGACTCCTCTTGTAGTCAACTAATATCTTATCTAGTCGACTTATAAAAGTCCTATAGTCGACTAAGTATGTCCTGAAAAGATATCAACTTTCTGTTTATCAGTAATAGTCGACTTATCAATATTACTAGTCGACTAATATAAGTTATAGTTGACTTATAAACTCTGCTAGTCGACTAGTTTTAGTTTCCAGAAACTTATCTTTTGTTTCAATCATGCCCTAGTCACTTGGCCCCTTTATTAGTCGACTAAACCAGTCTAAATTGCCTACTCTAGTCGACTAACCCCCAACCCCTAGTCGACTAATGGCAGTTTCTAACTGTTGGACAGTTTCTGTTTTCTGGTATTTTATCTAATGTTTCAATATTCAAAATTGGCCTGATAACTACCCTAGCTGACCATAGATTTTAGCTACAAATAGGGATGTTATCCTAGGCTAAAAACACCATTCATATCAATAGTTTTTTTCCCCAAAACTCTGTTGAAAAATCTGTTTTCACTTTCAGTTCTTCATTCAAATTCCTACTCTATAGTGAAGATTTCTGAGAGTCCACCTATAAGAGCCCTTGTTCACGATCACATATAGGTTCAAGACTTATAGGATTGATTGTAATCACTCAAAGAGAAGGATTGTACAAGAGCGTCTTCAGATTGAAGAGAGATTGTATAAGGTGTTGTGTCTTCTTGGTTGTAAGAAGAGTTGTATACATTTGACAAAGGGGATTTGTCAAGTGATATACAAGGTGTTGATTTTGGGTGTACAAAGTCAAAGATTAAAGGAAAATCTCAAGCGCGTGGCTTGGGAACTGGATATAGGTCACAAGAACCGAACCAGGATAAATCACTTGTATTTGTGTTTGTTATCTTTTCTGTGATTTAATTTTCTTACTTGCAAGTTTTTATATTTAACGCTAATATCTTTGTTTGAGTATTGACGTATATTTTAGATCCTACAATTGGCATCATCTCGGGATCAACAATTGGTATCAGAGCCTGCATACCCAGTCAACAGCATACAAGGATGGCAACGGATTTTCCTTCGTCACAATTCAAAGGACATTCTACACAACGTCCACCGCTATTTGATGGATCAAACTACAACTACTGAAAGTATAGAATGAAGATCTACTTGCAATCGATCAACTACAAACTATGAAATATAGTAGAAGTAGCGTACACCAAACCGACTACCAATTACAGTACTTGGAGTGATGTACCTAGTTAGTGCGCCGGTTCTACTATTTTTTGGAAAAGCAAAAAAAAATCAGGATAAAACTTGTATACGACCCTCCTAGCTCTATTAATACTCTCTTTTTTAAAAATTCCAAACATCATTTTTTTTTTCTCTATCATGGAAGTTGATACTTCGACAGTGAAAGTAGAAGGTGGATTAGCAGGCTCAGAAGAAGCAATAAACTCTGTGAAAGGTGTTTTCTGATTATGTGAATGAAAAAAATTGGAGTATCGGGTAAAGACAAATGCAAATCATGCCATTCTAGATTAGTTAAATCTAAAATATCATGATACCTAAAAGAAAAAGGATTACTACATCCCGCTGATTAAGAGTATGCATCTATTTTTTACAAGTAAATATTAAACTAAATTTGACAATAATATAAATACTGAAATGTGAAAGAGAGATTGAGCACTTGAGAACTTGAGAGAAATTATAGAGAGTAGAATTTTGTAAAAAAATTTTGGAGATTTTTTATAATGAAATGAAGTGGGTAAAAAGTGTATTTATAGAGGGGAAAAAGGTGTTAAAATGTAATTTTTTTTGCAAAAAATAATTGGACCCAATATATCCGTTGGGGGTATCTGTAAAAACAAGATTACCAAAAAATCCAATGGCTATATTCTTGGGCTAAATAGCTATTGGGGGTTTTTTACAATTTTTTTCCGCAAAATACCCCTCAGAACCCCCTAAAGGCTAAAAAAAATTAGCCGTTGGGTGGGTTGGTCCCGGCTATACTCTTGGGCTAAATAGCTGTTGGGGTTTTTTTACAATTTGTTTTTTGCAAAATACCCCCAGAACCCCCTAACGGCTAAAAAAATTAACCGTTGGGTGGGTTGGTCCCAGCCCAGCTCGGGTTGGTCCCGGGCCCAGGCCGGGTGCGACCCAACCTGAGCGGGTGTTGGCACTCTAAAAAGATAAGCTCCCAGACAACACTTCAACCTGTCTGAACGATGGCTAACTTATCGACACTTCTAAAAGATAAGTCGCAAAAAGCTTACGATCAGTTTCTGCCTATTCTCAAGGGACAAAGCAATTGCTTGGACCCTAATGATTCAGTTAAGTAGACAGTAAATCTAATGTTGTCTATGAAGATAAGTTAGCTAAAACACTTAGCTTCGCCTGAACCCAAAAGGCTCGCTTCCTCTGAAGCTCTTCATAGCTCCGCATAGAGCTCACTTTTAGCTTTACATGAAGTTCTTCATAGCTCTACAGAGGGCTCACTTTCAGCTTCGCCTGAAACTTCTCTTAGCTCCACAAAGGGCTCACTTTTACTTTGCATGAAGCTTAGAAACAACTCACCTAAGAGCTAACTTGTAGCTTCGCCTGAAGCTTAATGATAGCTGCTCCGGAAGCTTTGTATTAGCTTTGCATGAAGTTGTGTTAACTTCGATTGAAGCACTGTGATAGCTTCGCTTGAAACTTTACTCAGCTTTGTTGTAGGCTTCTAGACCATTAATTAATCAATTCAATTTGTGGGTAACCCCACTACTTTAGTGGGGTTACTGCCACTTTAAGTGAATGGTTACACCCACTGACTTTGTCTCACATTAAGTGAAGAGACCAAGCCAAAACGGCTATAATAGACTCATGTGAGCCTATCTAGCTTCATACAAGGCTTGTATTTAGCTTTGCTTGAAGCTTTCTAGCCTCACGCAGAGCTTTTCTGAGCCTCACACAAGGCTAACAGATTGTTATCAGTCTTGTTGAATTTTAGGGGCAGTTACACCCCTTGTGAGCCTATAAATAGCTTAATTGTAGATGAGCTCAGGGCCACGATAATTGATTAAAAGGCTGAGGAGAAGAGCTTTAGCAAATTAAGAGATCATACTCTAACTTTCAAGCTTTCTGAGACTTAGTTCTCTAATTAGGGTGCTAATTTCCTATGATCTTCCGCCCTCGAAGGAGTTTCCTGAACAAGGCAAGAAGGAGACTCCTAAGCAGTAATGCTTGAAGACTGAATGCTCGCATCATCAATGAGACAAAGTGATCGCGTGCTGATCAGGCTCCCACCGGCGTACTTTCTCAGAAATCTCATAAAAGATACTTGTAATTTTTATTCTTATTACTTGTAATTTCTCTTCAAAATTTTTGTACGTTTTCCCCCTGCATAATCGATGGAAAACAATGGGACCGGGCCAGGTCGGGTTTGGGCGCGGGTGACCCGGGCCGGGCCAGGTACATTTGAACCCCTATCATCATTTCTTGCAGTAATTCTATTTTTTTTGTCGCACACATGACAATTAAGAGAAAAAAGCCAGAAGTAGAAAGAAGATTAAAATTAAAAGTTTAATCAGCAACATTCCTCTTTCAAAGGAATTAAATCCTGATCCAAACCATACTCCCCTCGTTATTGTTAGATGTGAATTTAGATTTGGAGGAAAAACTTGAGTTTTCCTCTATTTGCCTTTGATATTTAGTCCCACGTTGGATACACCAAATAACTTGAGTAGTTTATATACCAACTCTTTCATTGTCTATTGTTATGAATGTTAGGCCATGGGCCACCTTTCCACACATGCGCACAAGCTCCGAATCAGATCGGGCCGGGCTCGGGTGGGCACGCACCCACGATCTGAGGACACAAATGCAACTCTACGTTCAAGGGGTTCTTGGACCTGCTATATTTTTAAAATTATTTTTGATTTTTATATTTGAAGCTAACTCCAAGCTTCTGGGCGGCGTAACCGAGTAACTGGACTCAGAATTATTCCTGAGTACCTGGAGATGCGATGTGATTCCCAAGCACTTGGACTCGGAATCATCCCTAGTATTTGGACCTGAGGTGATCTCGGATTAAACCCTGAGTACTTAGACTCTGAGTATTCCCGAGCTCCGTCTCACTCTCCCGAGGTACTTCACTATTTTGATTTGTATCGATTCTTGATTTAGTAAAAGCGGATCTGCGAATGTGCTGAGTTATTGCAAATTAATTGAAACAAATTTGAACGTGCATGGGGCTATTAGTAACAGATACTGCTCCGTGCCTATAAATAGAGTATCTCTTTGTTCATTCTCAGTGAGATACAAAAAATTGAGATTTACAACTACATTTTTCTTTCTTCCATTGTTATATTTCTTTAAGTTTTATTTCATTTTCTGGGTAACAATTCTCTGTCTGAGAAAGAGGCTCTTCGTACTGTCCTAGGCCGAGTGTTTGTGATTTTCGGGATTCTTTTATCACTACTGGACAAAGCTGATTCGACATCTGGACAAGGTGATGGAATTCTGATCCTTTAAGATAGCGACTACGCGACTGTATTCTCCATGCCAGATAACTTTACATTTATATTTTGTTTTAATTTTGCAGCAACATGTTAGGAAGTTTAGTATAATTTAATTTATTTTGTCAAGATAATTGATTTGCATGTTTAAAAGAAATAGCATAATTTAACCAACAATCTAAAGGATCTTTTGATTGTTGTTTCTTATTTTCATACAATAACTATTTCTTACTATTTGATGAGGATAAGATTAGATTAGTCTCTTGCAATACCTGCATGTTATAAACTATTTTGATGCTAGTCTAAATTTCATGTCATATATGATTGTGTATCTATTCATGTTAAATTAGTCTAGAAATTAACTTGAAATAAGTGCTTAATTTCTGAAAGTGTGACTTTATTATCTTGACTGTTTACTGCTCTTTATTTCTATCTGTAATATGTTTATCTTGCTAAATCTCTTATCACATAGTCACACAAGTATTTATGTTTAAAGCTACCTTTTTAAATTAAATTCTGACATTCTCAATAACTTGAAATACATAATTCAGGTAGCTTCTTCCTGTCACTATGGCTAACCCTGATCACTCTAAGAGTGTGAAACTTAAGAAATTCTTTGGCACATATTTTAAAAGGTGGGCAAACTAGATGAAATACTGGTTAACCACTTTAGAACTCATTTCAGTCATACATGATTTAATTGTTGCACCTTCTTCTAAACCATCACCTGTACAATCATTACCTACTGAAATTGCTCCTTCAACTTCTTTCTCCATCATCTATTTGAAACTGAGGAGGTTGACTATCATTATCTCCATAGAATTCTTAATGCACTCTCTGATAGTTGAATATAAGAGTACCAAAGAACTGTGGACAACACTTGAGGAAAAAATGCCATCGTAATGCTGGAATCGAATGATTCACCTCCTCCCCCTTCAATAAATTTATGATGTTTGACAACAAATCTATCAATAATCAACTTCATGAATTTTAAAATTTTATCCGACACCGTCAACTGAAAGGAAATCAATTCTCCGATGATTACAAGGTGTCATGTCTTATTGATAAACTCCCTCCTTCCTAGTCAGCCTTTGCTGGAGACTTTAATCACAAGTAAAGTGACCTTATCTTTATTCAAGCTTTTAAAGTGATTCACATAAAACACCAGCATAGACAAAATTTCAACTCAAGTCTGAACTGAAAGTCAAAGTCAACTTGTGGAAGATAAGTCTAAGCGTAAATTTATGATCCCAAGGGCACAAATCTCAAGAAACCCAATCACTTTCATTCTTCTCTTCATGCAAACTCTTCTTCTTTCAAACCTTTACAATCTTTCTCCTTCAAACCCAAAATTTCTGACTAGAAGACTGGTGGAAGATTCTGCTACGTCTATGGGAGAACCAATCACTTGGCGGCCCAATGTTTCAACCAAAAAATGGAACCAATCAAAGCTCAACCGAGAGAAAATAGAGAAATGGCGGACATAAGGTCAACATGATGGAACTAAACTCTACCTCTTATAAGTTAAATTCCTCTCTTTCTATTTTCAACTCTATCACTTTCTTCTCGGACTGGTGGTTAGTCTCAAGAGCTAATGTTCATATCTCTAGTGATTGCTTCTAGTTTAAATCCTATCAGAAATAATGTGAAGGAAGCATGAGCCTGACAGATGACTTCACTATAGAGATAAAGAGAACTGGATACATTGATCTCAAAATGACCTTAGGAAAAGTTCTGACTCTTCAAGATATCCTGCATGTACCCATACTTCAGAGAAATTTAATCAGCTAATCTTCTTTTCTTAGAATTGGTTATAAGAAAATGAATTGTCCATATCAATTCTAAGAAAAGAAGATTAGTTGATTAAATTTCTCCGAAGTATGGGTACATGCAGGATATGAGATTACAAATGAAAATGACCATAGGCGAGCTAACAGGCTTGACACCATCCATCTTGAGTCAGAGAAGCAAGTCATGGATATACTTCTGTTGAGAGAGAAATAGACCTGAGGGTGTACGATGACACTCCACGCCCAAGAAATAGTACAGTGGACTGAGGTCTTTTAATGAGAACTCCGGCCTAGTTCTTGAATAAGACGAGTGACAGGCCATGAGTCATTACCTGTGATGATGATGTCGTTTACATATATAAGAACCAGAAGAAGATCTGTCCCGACCCATCGGAGGAAGAGAGACGTATCGGTCTTGGAGCCCATAAAGCCCAATGTGACTAGATAACTGTTGAGGTGAGAAAACCAGGCCCTTGGAGCCTGTTTGAGGCCATAGATACTGCGATGAAGCTTGCATACATGATTGGGATAAGCGGAATTGATGAACCCCGAAGGTTGTTCCATGTAGACCGTCTCAGTAAGAAAACCCTGCAAAAATGCATTATTTACATCCAACTGTCGAATAGACCATCCCTTGGAGACGGCCAGACTGCACATGGTACGGACAGTGGTCAGTTTGATGATCGGACTGAATGTCTCACCATAGTTTAATCCTGGTTATTGATGAAAACCCTTGGCTACCAGGCCGGGCCTTATACCTGTCAACAGAACGATCAGATTTATGTTTTAACTTGAAAACCCATTTACAAACAACCAGATTTATGTTAGGGTGGTATGGCACAAGGGACCAGGTTTTATTCTTAAGCAAGACATTCATCTCAGTGTCCATTTCCTGGAGCCACTTGGATCTTAGAAGCTTGCGTGAAACATGTAGGTTCGACAGGAGTGGTGGCCAAGTCAGCCATAAGATAGGTAGGCATGGGATACTGGGTGGCTAGCCAGACTTTTAGTGTTCTTGTGTTATCCTGTGTTCTGGTGACCATATGGTGGGTCCTGATAGGAGGGGGACTGGGAAAGCCTGAGGATGAGGACGAGGAGAAGGACTCATCGGTGGGTGCTGGTGGAGGTGGTGGAGAAAGAGTATGTGATGGAGGTGGTAGTGGAGGAGGAGAAGAGTCAATGGTGGGGCACACATGAGAAGAGGGGACTGGAACAATGGAAGATAACAGAGGCATGGAGAGGGGGATCGGTGGTGAAGGCGTGGGAGTAGGGGGAGAGGGGGAGGGCTGAGGAGAATGGAAATGAAAGGAAGATTCGTCGAACACAACATCCCGAGAGATATAAATAAAACCAGAGGGGACACGCAAATATTGATAACCTTTATGAGAAACCGAGTAACCTAAGCAGACACATTGAGTGGACCGAAAACTAAACGTATGAGTTTGGTATGGACGCAGATGAGGGTAGCAAGCACAACCAAAAATTCGTAAGGAAAGGTAGTCAGGTACTTTATGAAATAATTTCTAGTAGGGAGAGAGGTTATGGAGGACGGGGGTCGGCATTCTATTGATGAGAAATGAGGCAGTTTGGAAAGCATAGGGCCAGTAATGAAATGGAACATTTGACCGAGGCAGAAGAGTGAGGCCGGTCTCGACAAGGTGGTGATGCTTTTTTTCTGCGGTGCCATTTTGGGCACTAGTGTGTAGACAGGATAAGCGATGAGCGATACCCTGAGAAGACAAGTAAGGTTTAAAGTTTATGAACTCGCTACCACCATCAGTTTGGAATGCTTTAATGGAACGCCCAAAAAAAATTTCTACATGAATTTTGAACTCAAAAAAAAATGGAGAAAGCATCACTTTTATTTATCAAAGGATAAAGCCAAGCATACTTACTGTAGTGATCTACAAAGCTAATATAATAGCGATGACCACTTACAGTAGACAAAGGAGACGGACCCCATAGATCGGAGTGAATAAGTTCTAAATGAGCAGTAGCAATCGTGAAAGATGACGAAAAAGGAAGACGGTGACTTTTTTCTTGCTGACAGGGGATGCAGAGAGGGGTACCAGCACGGTTAGGGAAGAAAGGAAGTTGATGCTGAGATAAAACACTAGAGACAACTCTGGTGGAGGGATGACCTAGGCGCTCATGCCAGATGGAGGAAGTGCACGCTCACCGAGAAAAGCCTGGGGAGAGGTGGTGAAGTTATGATTCCCTAGGGAGAAGACATACAGACCATCCTTAAGTTGTCCCCGTAGTAGAGTTTTCCGAGTAGAGAGATCCTTGATAAAACAAGAGTTAGGATGAAATTCAAGAAGGACTTTATTATTAGCAGTAAATTGACTAACAGATAGAAGATTTTTGGTGATATCAGGAACATGCATAAGGTTTTTCAAGACAAAGAAAGAAACAGGAGAACACAATAAAAAAGCACCAGTAGCTCGAATAGGCAAATCTCTCCCGTTACCTATGCGAACTCTGTCAGGTCCTTGATATTCGGAGTGAGCCCCCAGATTCGCAATGTCAGCTGTTAGGTGATGAGTGGATCCAGAGTCAACATACCAGTTGGAATCGACTGGACTATTCCCATAAGAGTAGAGAAGAGTAGTTGGGCTAGCCGAATCATCATAACGATTGTAGCATTTGTTAGCATAATGGCCAAAACGATTGTAGATCTGGCATTGAGGTCGACCACCGGTGGATTGATGTGACGGTAAGAAGGAACGTCCATGACCACGACCGCGCTCCCTGCCTCGGCCACATCCACGATCACGGAAAAGATGGAGCTGAATGATAGTTTGGAGTGCGGGAAACAGTATGAACCACAGGAGAAGGGGAGATGAGGGTTGTGGAGTCTGGTGAAGTGATAGCACGCCCACGATAAATCCCCGGCTAAGCATGAGGCCGATGAGTTCTTCTGACAGTATAAGGTCCACTCGTGTGTTGACTGAGGTGACAAACGAGTCATATTCGAGAGACAGACCACTGAGTAAGGTAGAGACGAGGTCGGAGTCGGCAACTGGATTAGCCACTACCGCCAGGTTGTTCACGATGGACTTGACAGACTGCATGTACTCTGACATAGAAGAAGTGCCCATCTTGACGGTGTGTAGTTGATATTTGAGTTGCTGCACTCTAGCTCTGGAGGGTGACGCAAATATTCGCTCCAGAGAGCACCACACATCACAAGATGTGATGAGGCCGACGACATGAGCAAGAACAGCCTTAGTGAGCGAGGAGATAAGCTAACATAAGAGCATCTGATCAAGCTTGATCCAGAGAGTGTATTCTGGATTGATAGTGGGCTGAGCATCCTTCTCGGTAGAAGGAAGGAACCGGACCAGACAGAGAGAGGTTTCGTCGACGAGGCCTTCGAGATTGTGGAGCTTGAGAAGAGGAAGGAACTAGGAACGCCACAGCAGATAGTTTCCCTTGTCGAGTTTGACATTTAGAAAGTGAGTGATGTTGGGATTAGGAGTAACTACAGATGTAAGTGTTTGGAAGGAGGTGAGAGCAGATGAAGAGGAAATACTCGACATGGTATAGGAGTTGCTCTGATACAAGATAAACAATAAGAAGAAGAAGACTTATTTGTGTAAAGACAAGATACCATTAGCTATGATTCTTGGTTGTATTTATATACACATATTGATCACATGTTTACACTGATTTAGGAGGTACAATAGGAAAATATTGACTGAGAGAAATAATAGGAAAATATTGACTGAGAGAAAGAATGAGAAACACATGGTGCATGAATCCCATGAGTCCCATGTGTTCCTATAATCATAGAGAGATTTTAGAATCTGATTGATTTCATGAGGGTGTCTTTCACATGGATCACGTATTGTTATTGATATCTCTAACAATATCAACTGCAATTCCATCAATAAAATGATTAACTTGAATCTCATTCCTAAATCTTCTTTGACTCAACTTTCAGATGTGAAATATATGTTCAAGGCAAACATGTCCAAACACCTTTTCATTCTATCATAAGAAATTTTGAATCCCTCGAGCTTATTCATAGTTGATTAAGCTTGAGCCTGCACACAAAAATAAAGAATTTCAAATCTAAGAATAGGATGTGCAAGGTGCTCAATTCTACCGCTATAGCAAGTGGCTATGCGGGTCGTGATCCACAAGGAGGGACTAGCAATGGAAGCTTTTTAGTAAGTCTTCTTTTAAGATACAAAGTTTGGTTAAACTTCTTCTTTAGTTCTTTAAAAGAAAAAGAGAAAAATTAGGTTAAAGTTAAGTGAGGAAGAAAGTGGTAGAATGAGAAGGTAGAGAAAAATAGAAAATGATTATTTACAAAGAAATTGAAAATGGAAAAAAGTGGGTGTTGTTGGTGTTCTAAACTAAAGAATAACAGAAAAGAAAAGAAACTGAAAATTACTTACTTCTTTTGGCCAAATACCTACCTTGAATCTTTTGCAATGATGTTACCTTGAAGTGAGGCGATCAACGTATAGCCCATAAGAGTTGATTTCAGTTTCCTCCACATTATATCATTAAGACGTTGTAAGTATGAAGTGATACAGAATGAAACTTAAAATCCATCGACATGAGCTACCGGTGGCACTCGCAAAGGCAAGGCTCTTTCGATATTTTTAGACTTACTTGGAGAGCAATTGTACCAAAAGAAGAAAAGTAGAGAAGAAGAAGAAGAACACAAAAACAAAGTACATACAAAAGGAAACTATAGATTCGATTTCATAACAATAAGAGAAAGAAGGAAATCTTACACCGGTGTCACTCTCAGCACAAGCTTCGTTCTCGTTCTCCTATGAAACTCTGATCTCCTCTGATTTACATTAATTAAAACTAAAAATTACATGAAAAGAAAAACAAAAACCTACTACTAAAAAAATGAAAAAATGGACTAAATCCTATCTCTGCATGATCGTCCCATTTTTAGTGAAAATCCTGCCCTTTTATAGGCAAAAACCCAGAGGGGAGAGGTGTGAGAAGATAGGGGGAGCGCTCACTGACCAAGCCGCAGAAACGCGGCTTTGGCCGCGTTTCCGCTGCCAGGGTGTGGCCAGGTGGCAACACCCTGTTGGTGGTGCTCCCCGGCTTCTTGATTTGTCTTTATCTTCAGCTGGATTTGCAGTTTAAGTCTGAAATTTTGACGAAATGGCCTTTGATTCTTGGCTTCAACCGATCGATTTGTAGGGATTTGTTCTAACTGATTTTCAACCGATCTGATCCAACCTGATCTGCCCTGATTTACTGAGTTCGAATTAATTCTAATTTAATTCAGAATTTGATGGGCTTTTGGGCACATTTCTCTTCACTCTCCTTTAGGAATGGGCCTGCAAATAAATTAAACATTTAATTAGGAAAAAGCAGAGTTTATTCTATAATAAGTATGAGAATATGATAATAAATGTGCAATATTAGTGACCAATCACACCCCCATACCTATCTTTTACTTGTCCTCGAGCAAAACAACTAAACTATACTAAGGATTATTAGACCACTTTCGCAGGTGACGCGATTACACTGAGCATGTGCAACAAGCCGTTAAACCTCTAGGTTTCCCCTAGAGGACGAGTTTTATCTCGTGAGGGTTTTCAGTAGATTACACCCACAAATCCATAAAGAAAGAGAAACAAAGAGTTAGTATTTTCGAAAAGCATTTTGAAAGAGAAAATATTTGAAATATAATTGTAAGATTTAAGTAATTTATAAGTTATAGGAAAACTGAATTTTTCATTCCTAAACTTAGTCTCTATTCAAAAATTGTTATCAATCAAAGTAAGGAGTCAAATTGTACTTCTCATTTAGTCTATTACTTTACCCTAAGCTATATGCACCTTGTGACCGTGAAAATTTTAACTAAGGGTTCATTAACTCTAACTCTTATGCCTTATATATATATATATATATATATATATATATATATATATATATATATATATATATATATATATATATATTATATATATATATATATATATATATATATATATATATATATTGTGGTTTTATTCCTTAGTTCTATTAGGCTTTCTAATCTGCCCATGTAACGAGCCTTTAATCGATGACTCCCAAACCAAACGGTCTTAGGGCACCGGGTGAGAAAACACCCCAAAGACTTAAGGACTCGAGCAAATAAGGCCACAAAACTAAGGATTTTATTATATGAACCCTTTTTAGGCGTGAATACTTATGCTTTATTAGGCACAAATACCCAGCTTAATCAGAGGATTTTTATATTTTTTTTTCTCAAACTTATCTAATCATCTTTCGCATAAATACTAAGGCTTTCTTAGGCCAAAGCACCTAGCTAATCAATAATTAGATTTGTTCATCTTTCATAGATCTATATTTTTCTTTTTTTTTTTATATAAGGCATAAGAATCTTTATTTTTGAACCCTAAGTGTGTAAGTGTATGAAGTGTGCATATTTCATTAAGGTAAAGATTAAGACTAAATTACTTTAACAAATTATCTTCCTAACCCTAAACCTTAAAAATTAAACAAATAATCTTATTTTGACTAAGTTTAAGAAATCCTAATTTTGTTTTTCCTATTCCTTAAAATTGACTCAATTTCTTACAAAAAATATGTCAAAATATTGTTTCTATTTTCAAAAAGTTTTTTTTTAAAAGTAAAGAAAAAAATGTTGATTTTTTTTTAAAGTTATGTTAGAACCCTCCCCCACACCTATCTCATGCATTGTCCTCAATGTATAAATTAATGCATAGATGCATGAAAAAGAAGAAAGGGAAGAAAATGTTACCTTAAGGTGGTGGTTCCGGTGGTGGTCTGATTGGTCCACGAAATGCGACCCAATCGACTTTTCGTGGAGTTCGGAAGAACCCACCAGAAATCTCTCTAATATTACCCATTAAAATGATGTATCCATAAAGGATTTTTATTAAAAATTTAACCCCATCTAATTTCCAAATTCCATAATTAATTTCGGAGTCAAATTTGTCAACCGCCTTGTCTCAAAATGGAGTGTGAAAAGATAGAATGATTGACTTGGACTTAGGAAGTACGGGAACTAATACCGACTCGGGAAAGTGACTTAAGTCAAGTAAAGGTTCAGAAGTCGAGATTAGTTCAGGAAGTGGGTCTAAATCAAGAAGTTGAAACTCAAGTCCACATTCATTTTTCCAACAATGGAATGTGACTTAATATTGATGATTCAAGTTCAAGAATGATAGGTGTGGAATCAAAACTGACTCTAAAATATTACTCAAGTCGGGTAATAAAATAGGAGTCAATATTGATTCAGGAATTTGAACTGGATCACAAATTTTAGAATCTAGGTCACATTTCTCATTGAGTTCAATGTCATAAAAATAAGAACTTGCCAATTTATCAATGAGACTTTCAAAAGTATAAAATTGGTCATGTTCAATATGATGATCATCAAAGATGGGTGATTCAATTTCATGATGAATTGGCACAAGATCCAATGTTGACTCGGGAAAAAAGATTGAAATCAGGTGAAGATACCGGAGTCATTATTAAATCAGGAAGTAGAATTGAATTACTAAGTTGAGGTTCAGGAACATATTCATTCTCAAGTTCTATTTCAGGAAAGGAATAACTTGCCAAACTGTCAATATCATTTTCAAAATTTGGGGTTTGGGCAAGTTTAAATGATTGTTCTGAAATGGAACCTTAATTTCCAAAACAACATGACTCTTCGGCTCTAACAGAATAGTTAGCGACATTAGAACTGGTCAAACGGTGAGAACGTAGAGTTTGTACCATCATATCTAAGTCACGATTACGAGCGTTTTGAGCCTGAGTCATGGCTTCAAGCATCTTTTCATAGTTGATAGGTTCATCGTTTTGTTGCGATTGGTCTTGAAAAGATGAAGTGTTGTTCTAGAATTGGTGGTAAAATTGTGAGTCCATCAGATTTTGTGATTGTTGTTTGGACTCATGCATACTCATTTTCAAAATTGATGGTTTTCTATTTTGGACTGGTGGAACTTAGTATGAATCTTGAAAATATTGTGGACAAGGTGGATAAGGAGGACAAGTTGATTGAAAATTGGATTCGGGGGAGGTGAATTCCCATTGACTCTGTGAAGAGTTGAAATTATTCTAGAAATTATGGTCATAAGATTGGGGGCATGGGTTATATTGATTCGGATAAGACCAATCCGGCACACTAAGTTGGTTAAAGTTATGATATGCCGGGTTGGTAATATCCGAAAAAGAGGTTGGTGTGTAATATGGATTACTATTAAAATTGAAAAAATTGTTATTATAAGTCATATCACACAATAAAATACAAACAAAGAAAAAAACAAACAAATAAGCAAACAAATAAAAAGAAAAAATTCTAAACTAAGTTAGGGTAGACCTTTGACCTAGACGACTCCTAACTGGTTAGACTGTCCATAGGAAGTATAATGCAGACTTTGACCACAAGCTAATCAGCCAGATTAGGGCAAGATTGGTAGGAGGTTATCTGTCAAAGACGTTCCTTAATTAAGTAACCACCAATCTTCGGGCTTTCGCGCCCTTAATCCCCTTCCTAGACACTGATTTGGCAGGAGTCAAATTCCAACACCTTTCCCCCTTAGGATAATCTCCTAATTGAGTCTGAGATATCCCTAAGGCCAACGTCTACTCATTTTTAGTTAGGCTTGGGTTAGTGAGTGAGGAGATTATTTGTGGGTTAAGGGAGGGTAATGACTCCCCACCTTATCTTGTTTATAAGACAAGCCCTTAAATCAATTTAGTGCAGTGTGCAAGTAAAGCAACACTTAAGCAATGTAAACAATCTAAAAGTGTTCTTATACTAGATGCTATGCACACGTACCTTTGCTCCAGCACTCTTCAACAGTAAATAGTAAATGTAATGAAATAGACACGTGCCTAAATGAAAAGTCTAAATCATTTTTAGCATTTACAATCAACTTTTTACTGTTGTGTTAGAAATATATATACAGTGAGTCAAACAAGGAGATAAATGCTACAGAAATTCAGATTTTCAATTCAGCCAACCTGCAAAAATACAGGTTAGTAGTTCACTCAGTTTTGCCACTGGAATGTAGCAAATCTGAGGGCTTCTGGGGCTCTGCTTTCTTAAGTAGAGTTCAGGGCCACTTATATGTCCACTGCAACAGATATTCCTTATTGTTAAATCTGTACACAAAACAAAGAAGAAAGTTAATCAAAAATGTAAACTTTTAAGAGAGTAACTTACCGTCCCTCCCCGACAACGGTGCCAAAATTTGATTGAGCTTGAACCTACACACAAAAATAAAGAATTTCAAATCTAAGAATAGGATGTGCAAGGTTCAATTCTACCGCTATAGCAAGTGGCTATGCGGGTCGTGATCCACAAGGAGGGACTAGTGATGGAAGATTTTTAGTAAGTCTTCTTTTAAGATACAAAGTTTGGTTAAAGTTCTTCTTTAGTTTTTTAAAAGAAAAGGAGAAAATTAGGTTAAAGTTAAGTGAGGAAGAAAGTGGAAGAATGAGAAGGTGGAGAAAAATAGAAAATGATTATTTATAAAGAAATTGAAAATGGAAAAAAGTGGGTGTTGTTGGTGTTCTAAACTAAAGAATAAAAGAAAAGAAAATAAACTGAAAATTACTTACTTCTTTTGGCCAAATACCTACCTTAAATCTTTTGCAATGATGTTACCTTGAAGTGAGGCGATCAACGTATAGCCCATAAGAGTTGAATCCAGTTTCCTCCACATTATATCATCAAGACGTTGCAAGTATGAAGTGATACAGAATGAAACTCAAAATCCATCGTCATGAGCTATCGGTGGCACTCGCAAAGGCAAGACTCTTTCGTTACTTTTAGACTCACTTGGAGAGCAATTGTACCAAAAGAAGAAAAGTAGAGAAGAAAAAGAACATAAAAACAAAGTACATACAAAAGGAAACTACAGATTCGATTTCATAACAATAAGAGAAAGAAGGAAATCTTACACCGGTGTCACTCTCAGCACAAGTTTCGTTCTCGTTCTCCTATGAAACTCTGATCTCCTCTGATTTACATAAATTAAAACTAAAAATTACATGAAAAGAAAAACAAAACCTACTACTAAAAAATGGAAAAATGGACTAAATCCTATCTCTGCATGATCGTCCCATTTTCAGTGAAAATCCTGCCCTTTTATAGGCAAAAACCCAGAGGGGAGAGGTGTGAGAAGATAGGGGGAGCAAACGCTCCCCCTAACTAACTAACCAAGCCGCAGAAACGCGACTTTAGCCGCGTTTCCGCGGCCAAGGTGTGGCCAGGTGGCCACACCCTGTTGGTGGTGCTCCCCGGCTTCTTGATTTGTCTTTATCTTCAGCTAGATTTGCTGTCACGCCCCGCTTCTCAAAATACGCGGAAACGGAGTCGCGACGAGAGTCGGCGACGTATATACGCGAGGAAAGTACCCCATGTATACACGTTAAGCCTAACCCCACATATACACGTTAAGCCTAAATTAACCTGAACAAGCTATAAATCTAAACCAAAATCAATCAATAATCACTGCAATGTGACATATAAATATCTAACACAATGATAACAGATGAATGAGGGAAGGAAAATGGCAACTGAATGCGATAAAGGTAGAATCAGGACTAACAGGAAGATAAAAGAGATGAGAATACCAGAATCAGAGAGAGAAGGACCCAAGCTCCTCGCAATATGTACAGGCTCATCGAACACCTGCACAATAAAACAAAGTATCCAATATCTGGACGTGCAAATCCAGGGTCGTCAGAAAGCGACCTGGTGAGTGTGTGTGTAAAGGAAAAAGCTCGTGCATATAAACAATGCGCATAAAATAATAACAAGATAAGCTGCAGTCATAAGATAACTAAATAACATGATGAATAAACAACTGAATAATAATAACATGAATGAGCGTGCAGATAAAAGATAAGTAAAACAACTGTAAACAACAACTGATTTCATGATAACGGGGAATGACTAATGTCTAGATGTGTAACCTAGCATGTCACTAGTTTGGTATACAATCGGGCCATGTGTACAAACATATGTCTATCATAGCTTATCTATGTGTACAATCAGGTGATTACGGTCAGTCACAATACATTATAACAGTTCATTATCATTTATTATGTCAGCGAACACCAATTGCCACCTGTAATAAACGCATCCCATACTACGCCTACTACATGTGTCAATCAGGGTCCTAAGTTATTGAAATTCATAGAAGAGACATTGTCCATGCTTTAGGTGGGTCCCGTACATGCCCGAAACCACGGCCTCAGTTTCCTAGCGCTGAACCAAGCCGTACCGCTAGGTACTCAGTAACAGTAACAGTAATCTCACTATATGAACAGTGGAACAATAACAGTACAGATGGGATGTCAGTCATCCCCAGGAACCCTGCAGTGGAACCCTCAGTCGGCTACGCAACCTGTATCCTAGGTCCACCAAAAATACAAACGCTGTCTCCTTCATCAATTTCCCTAATCCCGGTGTAAGTTGTTCAATTACTTTATTATTGAATTCAGTAGAAATAATCAATACTCATGTTACCTCTAACACTGGGACGATAAGGTAACAGTAACGATAACCGTACAGTAACGGTCAATCAGTAATCGTATACACGGTGAACAATATCAGTAACCGTGTATACAATGATCAATGGGACTGTACAGGGTGTTACGGTCAAACAATATTTTCCCAGTAACTTTCAGTAACATGAATTAATACAGTAACAGTCTAGACACCTCTAGTCAATATAGATCTTATATATATAACCGACCCAAAATCTCATACTTGTACTAAATACAATACTAATGAATCTGCCACTCATAATTTAATAGTCATCATGAACATCAAGTATCAATCCATATCGAGTAATCTGGTACAATAAATCACCATCTCAATATATTAATAATTAGTGATCAGTTCTCTCACCCTATCAATCAACTCTGATCCTCAAGTCATCAATATATTCATATCTCAATAACTGAAATAACAAATGTTCTGACACATCTATTCAGATCTCCACACCCCAGTCTGATCAAATTCATCACACACTCTCACTTCTATCAAGGTCAATCATAAGATCCCAAAACTCGGTAACATATCAGATATATATTAGGATCTATCAGGTCAGGTCAATTCAATCAATATTTATTCCTCAAAACCATATTCATTCAACTATAACCAATATCATGACTAAGGTGTAAAGTTCTCAATCCATAAGAAATCTAAGAACATCAGTCAGAACTTGAGTCAGCCGACTAGGGTAGGAGCAAGTCGACTAGTATAGAGGGTTTGACCGGGTTAGTCGACTAGTAAACCTGCCTGTGTGTATGATCAAGGCTTTATAACAATTTCTTAAAATTCACGAAAATGGTAGATATTACACTGGTTATCATCAAGATATGTCACCAAAGAATATGACTGAAAATCACTTCACATAGTATAGTTCTCTAACCTTTTTCAATGATTCATCAACCTCAAAATCAACATGTATATTCATTCTAGGACTTACCACAGCTATATCAGTAACAAGGTCAAGTCTCGTCTACGGTATATCAATACTAGGCCTAAGCCAATAACGGCGATCTACCAACACAGAAAATGATCCTGACACAAGCTCCTATGAACTAGGTAATTAAAGTGAGCAATCATGAGTGTCTCATGAAGTAGTACAAGTAATCAAACTGATATAATATAACAGAAAGTCACATGAAATGATAAGTGTAACATGTAAAGCATACCGACAATAGTAAATACACAAGAATGAACACTCACATGAAATGACGCGGTTTTGAGACCAAATCGCCGTCTGGTCTTCACTGCACGAACCGGTACTGATCTATGGATCACCCCATGGATCGGTCTTCGAATCGCCTTTGTATCGGGTCCACAACGGCACGAATCTGGATCGGGTCCGGGTCTCCTGAAGCTGGGTTCGGATCTCACCGAACAAGTCCGAATGCTGTGGCACGCAACCAACACATAAATAAATATAAATATACACTAAACACACTCCCGAGACACCGACACATACATGTACACCCACGTACATACATATATATACGTATTCATGAGTATACACATATATGTACATACATGCATGCATACCCACACTTACATACATATACTATACCTTTAATTAAAAACTCACTTACTAAAACATTAATATCCCTATTCATTAAAAATATGCATGCACAAATAAGTATTTATAACACCAATACATGCACATAAATATTTACCAACATGCCCCTACATTATTACACTTTCAAAGACACTCACGCAACACACCAACACACATTTAATCAGCTTCCCATTTATTACAATATTGCCCTCACACATAAATATAAAACTAACCTCGAGCTGATTTGCGGCACACCGACGGAGGCTCCGACGGAGGCCTCCGGTACCGCGAGGGTGTCGTTGGATAGAGGAGTTCACCGTGAAGGGCGTGGATGCGTTCGTTCTCATCGACAGTGATCTATGGCGATCCATGGAGTGCCAGAAAATGGCTCCCACACAAGCATATACACATTATAAACACGCAAACATTCATAAATTAACAAACACCACATGATTAATTACATATACCTAATATTTGCAAGATGGGGGAGAGGACTCACGGCCGAGGGGCTCACGCTGGAGAAGCTTCTCCTCGGCAACAGGGACGTGCGCAAGTGCTTCGCGCGGAGAGCTTGCGGCCATGGTGGCGCGTGGGCTGTTACTCGGGCTGCTGTGCGCGCCAAGGAGGGAGGCTCTGACGGAGGGAATCCGGGCTTTAGCGGGGCTGCTGTTGCGGTGTGCGCCGGCCTGTCAGGGGGAGGGGCTGGAGTTGGCTTTTGTCTAGCCAGAGAAGGCACGGCCGAGGTGTTGCCGTGTCTGTGGACTGCAGCTGGAGGAGGGATGCGGCCTGGTCAAGGGCTGTTGAGTAGTTGTAGCGTGCCGCCGGAGAGGAGATGATGTGATGGTAGAGATGTCGTCCACCATGATGGTGGCACAAGGAGGATTCGGCCACAAGGGGGTGTTGGCTGTGCAAGGTTGGGAGGGAGCTACCGTCGGAGAGATGCCCGGGACTTGCTGTGGCTGCTGCAGTTTGTCGAGGAGTTGCCGGAGGGGCTCGACATTGGGCTTCGCCCAGGGGCTGACGCACGCGGGGAGAGGGGCACAGGCTGGAGGTGCTCTCGGCCAGGCGCGTTGGCTGCTGCTAAGCTCGGCCTGCTGGAGGCGTTGGGGCTTGCACGGGGGCGTGGGGTGGTTCGGACGCTCCGGGTGTGTGGGTGCGCGCACGCAGAGAGGGGGAGCTCGGCCATTGGCTGGTGCCAGCGCTAGAAGGGGGTGCGTTGATGGTGGTGGCGGCTGGATGGTGGAAGATGGAGATGGGGATTAGGTTTAGGTTAAGGATTAGATGATAGATTATATATGTAAGTTGTATTGGGTTATGGGTTTTGGGTTAGATCCAAATGGGTATGGGTAGTGGGGTAGGATTAGGAACTAATGAAATAGAAGTTGGTATGGATTTAGAGAATAGGAATAAGAAGGGGAAGGAATAATACTACCTCTAAAAACAAATAATAATAATTAATAGTAACAATAATAAATAATTAGTAATAATAATTAGTCTTAAGGAAACAACCATTACTAATAATAACTATTAATAATAATAGTAATTAACAATAATATTAATAATCATAATTGTTAGCAATCACAATAAAAATTAATCAACCTAAATAATAATACTAATATTAAAATTAATAAATAAAATAATAGTAGCACTAATAATAATTAATAAATACCGACAATAAAAATAAGATAACACTAATAGTAATAACAATAAATAATAATCATAATGGAATAATAATAATAATAACTACTACTAATAATAATGAATAATAACCTTAATGAAATAATGGGAATAATAATTAAATAACAATTAATAATAATAATGGTAAATATAAAAATAATAGTA
Source organism: Agave tequilana (assembly GCA_038442645.1). Lineage (NCBI taxonomy): Eukaryota > Viridiplantae > Streptophyta > Magnoliopsida > Asparagales > Asparagaceae > Agave > Agave tequilana. Next base: position 47,987 of record JAVJIF010020943.1, read on the forward strand.
ATAAATAGCTTAAAATATTGATAATTAATATTGGTAATAATATTTAAAGCTAAAATACCATTTATTATCTTAAAAATAATTTCCATATTTAATAATAATAATAATCACAAGAATGAAAATAATAAATCAAGTTGATTAAAAAAAATAATCTGTAAATCAAAATAAATACTTTAGAAAAATAAAAATACAGTATTTCTAACTAGGGATCTTACACTTACAGTTTAAGTCTGGGATTTTGACGAAATGGCCTTTGATCCTTGGCTTCAACCGATTGGTTTGTAGGGATTTGTTCTAACTGATTTTCAACAGATCTGAACCAACCTAATCTGCCCTGATTTACTGAGTTCGAATTAATTCTGATTTAATTCAGAATTGATGGGCTTTTGGGCTCATTTCTCTTCACTCTCCTTTAGGAATGGGCCTGCAAATAAATTAAACATTTAATTAGGAAAAAGCAGAGTTTATTTTATAATAAGTATGAGAATATGATAATAAATGTGCAATATTAGTGACCAATCAATAGTGATGTGTGTAACTCGAACATAATTCTCACCCGAGACAGTAGAAGATGTTTTGTGACATTCATTGATAACTACTCCGAATTTTGTTACACATATCTTCAAATCCAAGGGTGAAGTTCTCGATTGGTTTAAGATATATAATGCCGAGCTGAGATCAACTTATGAGAAAGATTAAGATCCTAAGATCTAATCGTGGAGGGGAGTATACCTTAAATGATATATCAGGATTCTGCCAAGAGCACATCATTATTCATGAGATAACTGCTGCGTACACACCTCAATCCAATGATGTTACTGAATGAAAGAACAAAACACTGATGATTATTGTGAACAGCATGTTACTCAGCTTACGTGTACCCTATAACCTTTGAAAGAAGCTCTCTTTTCAGTCTGTTTTATTCTTAATATGGTTCCCCAAAGAGACTCTGAGGTTACTCCCTATGAACGTTGGAAAAAAAGAACTCTTAATATTCAATTCTTCAAAGTCTAGGGTTGCCTAGCTAAGGTTTCAAAATCAGAACCGAAGACAAGAAAATTCGACCCCCAAAACTGTTGATGTTATTTTTATCAGATATACACTTGATAGCAATAAATCAATTTCTAGTGATTAATTCTGAGATTAGTGAAATATATAACAACACCATCATTGAAGTTAGGGATGCTATCTACTTTGAAAATATATTTTCTTTCAAATCAAGAACCCCTAATAATTCTTCTTGTATTCCTTCTACCTCAGATATCCCTTCTTCTAGTTCTTCTCCTACAACTGAATTTGAACCTAGAAGGAGCAAAAGAACTAGGATTCTTACATTCTTCGATGAGGACTCTTTACCTAACTTGTAGAAGGTGATCCTAACTGCTTTAAGGAAGCAATGAACTTTTCTGAATCTTCTTTCTAGAAAGAACATTCAGAAAAGTTCATTGACAAGTCCATAAAGGAGAATAATACTTAGATTTTCACTGACCTTCATCCGGGATGCAAACATGTAGGTTGTAAATGGATCTTTAAGAAGAAATTCTGAACTGATGGCACTGTCTACTAATTTGTCTCTAAATATGCATATTTCATACCACATCTTCACATTTATTAAATATGAAATTATATTAATAACACCTATCTTGTATATTTCTAGGTTTATGGCATGAAATGAAAAAGAAGCCCAAAATCTTATTTATTTGTTGATTTAAAGCCTGCACATATAACCATAGATTTTGGAGGGTGAATCTATCAAAATTGGGTGCCCATATCCAGAAACAAGGAGGTACAGCAGATAGGGGGACAAACTGACAGCACGTAGCAGGCGGCGCCCGCGCGCGGTGCCTTTATGGCCGCGAAAATGCGGCCATACCTTGGAGGCGTGCGTAGTGATTTGACGCGCGTCTCCATACACTCTCCCTGGTGCCCCCTTTGGCCTATAAATATCCTAAGATTTTTTGAACAAAAGGAGGAAGAGTTTTTAGAAGAGTTTGGAGGGTAGCTTTTAGGATAGTTTTCTTTCTATAGTTTAAGTTAGTTCTTCTTCTTCTTTTATATTTTACATTTCTTATAGATCTTATAATAGGGAAGAGAGTAATACATAAGAGGAAAGCAAGAGTTCTTATAATGGAAGGTGACAATTTATGAAAGGTTCTCTCTTTATCTTTCCTTTTTTTCTTCTCTCCAACTTCTTTTACATGCTTACCTAATTTTTTCTCATGGCAACTAACTACTAACCACTAACTTACTTAATCCTTATTTGATAATCCACATGAATCTAATAACCTCTACTTGGTCTTGCTCTTGCAAGAGCCTTTAATGACTCATAATAATGGAGTCTAACACTCTAACATGCTAACTCTCTAATAAGCTAATATTACTTTATTTCATACTTGCTCTTATTTAGTTTTGATGGTTTAAGTGTAGCATGCACTTATTGTTAAATTTGGATGTGATGAGTTATTTTATCAGTCATGTTTTGAAACGCTCTTAAACTAATGACTAGTGATGACCAAGAATACATGTGAGGCAACTATCACTAACAGATTAGCATGGTTAGTGGAGCCATTAGTAGTTAGTAGCCATAAGTTTTCTTTCCTTTTATTTTATTTTAGAAATAATTTTAAAAACCATAAATATCTTTTCTTCAATGTTTATATCTTTGTTTTCACCGTACTCTTCTCTTTTCATTCATTCTTTTCTTTTCTTTTTATTTTTTGAAACATTGAAGAATCGTTAACATACACACGTGAACATACCAGTAAAGCTTCTATCGCTTTCCGTCCCTGTGGATTTGACCCGTTTAGTCTTTATGCTATAATGAAAGTATCGAGGAAGACAAAGCATACCACTTTATAACATATACACTGTAATAATTTTAAGAACTAAAATATGATAATTGGATATTTTAAAACAGTTTAGACATTTGCATCTAGACACATGTAAATATACTGTATTTTGTTCTTTTGTTACTGTGATCTGGATCGAAGTGTACATATTACATTGCATATAACTTAGGACAAACACTTGAGTGATTTACTCACTTTAAATGTTCATTCTTATCTATATTGCACACTTGCACAAATTGAAATTAAGGGCAAAACTCAACATAAGATAAGGTGGGGGAGTCATTACCCTCTCTTAGCTCAAAATCACCTCCTCACTCACACAATCCAAGCTTAAATAAAACTTGCTAGATGTTGGCCCTTAGAGACTCTAGGACTCATTTAGGAGATTAACCTAAGAGGAAAGTTGTTAGAGTTTAACTCTTGTCAAATCGGTGTTCAAGATTGGGGATTGAGAGGCGAAACCTCGAAAAATAATGGTTTGGTATAATTAGGCCCGTTACTCCGCCACGGATACCTCCCCTGGTCTTGCCCCTACCTAGCCTATTAACTTATGGTCAGATTTCTACAAGCTACCCCGCGTGGACAGTCAACCAGTTAGGAGTTATCTAGGTCTAAGTCAACCCTAGCATAACTTATTTTTTTCTATTTCTTTATTTGTTTGTTTGTTTTTCTTTTTTGTAAATTGTGATATGGATTTCAAAAATAGCAATTTTTCCAACCAAATGAATCCATTTTTTACCTCGACCTCATCTGACTCAGATAATTCCAACCTGATTATGTACAACATGAACCAACGATATATGCCGGATTGGACTTATATGACTCAATAGGACCCATGCCCCCAATCCTATGACCAAGATTTTTAAAATAATTTTTACTCTTCATAGAGTCCATGGGGATTCACCTCCCCCGAGTTAAATTATCAATCACCTTGTCCACCATTTTCTTTCTCACATTTTGCTTTACATACTCTTTTTTCAGAACCACAAATTAAAGAAAAATCAGAGCTACAAAAGAGTATGAAAGCCACGTTAGAGGCTCAAAAATAATTTAAAATCATGACTGCCTCATCTTATCTATAGAATTTCTAAAATTCATATAGTTCTTTTACAGAACCGCTAAAAGAAAAATTATTGTTGAAAAAACTATGAAATTCGTGCAATAGTCCGAGCGAATAATTCAAAATATGGTTGACTTCCAAGGTTCACCAAATTTTCATATGACTCAAGAATCATGTCATTTTGAAAATTCAGATTCAATTTTATTATACCAATCTGAACTTGACCAAAATCAAACCCTTCACATTTTGACAAGTTATCCATTTTCTGAAATTAAATTTGAAGATGAATGTGAACCTGCGCTTCAATTTAGTGATTCAAGTCCAATTCTTGAATCCATATCAATTCCTATAGTGTTACCTGAGTTAGGTAATATTCTTGAGCCAGTTGGGATTTCCATTCCTGAACTTGACTCAATCACTTCACCCATTCACATTCTTTTCGTGGACAAAAATTAAGATTCAATTTACTACATGCATTTGAACTTGCCCAAATTTTTAGGAACCACCTTGATATTTTGGCAAGTTATTCTTTTCTCAAAATGAACTTGAGCATGAATGTAATCCTAATCTGTAAGTTGGTAATATTATTTCACTTTTTGATTCAATAATGACTCCGGTATCTTTACCAGATTTTTTTTCATATTTCGGGTTCAACATTGAATCCTCTACTAATACACCGTGAGATGGAATCATCAATATTTTACGATCACATTTCGTTAATGGGGAAAGTGTGTGAACATCGACTTCTTCATTTGGACCCACTTCCTGAACCAATCTCGACTCTAGAATCTTTAGTTGATTTCAGTCAATTTCCTGAGTTAGTATTAGTTCCTGTACTTTCTGAGTCCATATCAGTCATTTCATCATTTCACACTCCATTCTGGGACAAAGATGTTGATACAAAAGACTCTAAAATTAGTTTAAAATTTTGAAATTAGATAGGGTAAATGATTTTGAGATCCATCACTGAGATTCTATAGTAAGAGAATGCTAACGAGAAGATGAACAGAGATATTCAGATTGAACTTAAGTCTGTACAGTACCTATTGGGTAAAGTTGTCTGGACTTTGTAAACTCTGAAAAGAATCTTACTGACCTATTAACTAAAGGTCTTTCTAGGAGTTTGGTCTTAGAATCATCAAGGGAGATGGGATTAATCCCATAGTAGAGTCACCGACAGTGAGAGTCCAACCTACTTGATTGGGAGTTGGTTCCGTGAAAGAGGTTCAATGTGATACCAACAAGCTGGACTGGTGATACTCTTGTGGAGCATCGATCTGGATATGTTTGTATCATATATGTAGCATTGCAGCTACTGCCCTTCTTTATGGTGATGATGCTCTTATAATACAACTAGGTAAGGCTAAGTTAAACTCTTAATAAGTTCGACGCATGAAGTGTGAAGGGTATAAGGTCCAGCTGTAGTACCCTTACAGGACTTACTTACGTGAGAGGAACCGTGATGGCCGCAGTTGAGGAGCAGGGTTGACCCCTAGAAACTTCTCATGAGTCAATTATTGTGATCATGATTTTTAACGCTTAACCTGCTCGTTCAATAGATATAGACTTATTGTGTATCTTTCATCAATATCTGGTTAGTCTAATTCAAGACATAGTCTATTATGTCTCTCAGGTGATGATGAATTCACTAAAGGTAGATTCAAGGTCGCAAGCCATCTGCCCCGAATCCACAGTATGATATTGCCCAAATTTTATTCTTATGTTTATGATATTGTTTTCTTGTGTCTTTTCTGAAACTCAAGTTTTTGGGGGATTGTTGGATGAGTATTTAGATTTGGATCGAAAACTTGAGTTTCCCTCTATTTGTCTTGGATATTTAGTCCCACATTTGATACACTAAGAAAGTTGAGTGGTTTATAAACTAACTCTTTCATTGTCTATTGTTATGAATGTTAGGCCATGGGGCCACCTTTCCCCACGCTTTGGGCTGGGCACGGGTTCGGGTGGCGTGCGCGCACGCACCGAACCGGGCCGGACTCGGGTTCAGGTGGCGCACGCCCATGACCCACGGACACAAATGCAACTCCTTCAAGGGGTTCTTGGATCCCTATATTTTGAAAATTCTTTTTTATTTTTATATTCGGAGCTAACTCTGAACTTCTGGGTGGAGTAATCAAGTATCTGGACTCGGAATTATTCTCGAGTACCTGAAAATGCGGTGTGCTTCCTAAGCACTTAGACTAGGAATCATCCCAAACACTTGAACCCGAGGTGATCTCGGAGCGACCCAAGCACTTGATCTCGGAGTGAACCCGAGTACTTGGATTCGCAGTGTCCCCGAGCTCCATCTCACTCTCCCAAAGTCCTTCACTGTTTTGATTTGTTTCGATTCTTGACCCAGTAAAAACAGATATGCAAACTTGTTGAGTTGTTGCAAATTAATTGCAACAAAACTTAATGTGCGTTTGATTTGTGCAGGTGGCTGTTAGTAATGGATGGTACTCTATGCTTATAAATAGAGTCTCTTTCTGTTCATTCTCAGAGAGAGATAGAAAATTGAGATCTACAGATATTCTTCTTTCTTTCACTATTATATTTCTTCAAGTTTTATTTTATTTACCGAGTAACAATTCTCTGTCTAAGTAAGAAGCTCTGCCTACTGTCCCAAGCCGAGTGCTGGTGATTTCGGGAGATTCTTTTATTACTACTAGACAAAGTCGAATCGACATCTGGACAAGGAGACATGTTTTTGATTCTTTAGAGAGTGACCACGCGACTGTATTCCTCAGGCCAGATAATTCTACATTTATATTATATTTTAATTTTACAGCAACATACTAACAAATTTATTTTATTTTATTTTATTTTATCAAAATAATTAATTTACATGTTTTAAGAATTTAAGAAATAACACAACTTCAACGAACAGTTCTCTCATGTGACTCCAAAACCCTTGCCAGAATGTCACATAGCACGTGAGGCCCCAAAGCTAGCACACACCATGAATACTTAATACTCCCAAGTCACGCAGCCCATGTGACAGTCTTTATGTGACAGTACTACCACCACTGAACCCTCTCACATGCAACTCTGTACCTCAATCATTTAACTACACAATTTACACACAATCCAATCCTTCATTTTTTAATTACTTTCATTCATCACTGTATAATAAACTTAATCACATTATTATTATTATTATTATTATTATTATTATTTTTTTTTGAACACAATCAAATTGTAATGTAATGAGTAATCAATATGGTTTCTCTCCCACATAATTTCCGGGGGGATCATAGTTGCAGACAACAAACTGTCCCCTGCCGCCGCTGCACGTAACCATGGCGCAGCCCAGGCTCTTGGTCCCGCTCCACACAATCTGCGTGTAGTGCCCGCACTTGTCACCTGCAGCGCACGAGTTTGTCCCGTGCCGGTACCACCGCCGCTCGGCGACCCATGCGGCCACCGCCTGGGCCGGCTCCACCCCGTGCCGCTCCCCCAGAAGATGTTCTCCCCGTAGGGCCCGTTGGAGTGGACCAGCGCGCAGTCCCGCCTGCGGCTGCGCGCGTACTGCTCCGCGTACCGGGCCAGCCGCGGGTCCCACGCCAGCGGCGGCAGCCCGATCGACGACCGGGCCGCATTGTGCGGGCCCAAGAACTGGCCCGGCAGGCCGCCGCCAAAGCCTTCCGAGGGACTCTCGCGGTGGTGAATTGGGGAGAATTGCGAGAGCTGCTAAGAAGAGAAGAGAGATGAGGGGGAGACTGGCCATTGTGTGTTTTTATTGATTTTTGGTGGTTGAGAACCTGAGAGTTGAGAGCTTGTTGTTTGTTATATATGGGATTCTTTGGGAGTTGTTAGAAACTTTTTTTTTTTTTTTTTTTTTTTTTTTTTTTTTTTTTTTTTTTTGGTTGTAGCTTTTGGCTTGGATTTGGGGTGGCACCCTGTTCGATAATGATGGCAACTAATTTAGATTTTGGTAGGGCTGAAATTGGAGTTTTTAATTGGTGCTGGTAATGATTGATTGAATGCTTTGAATGGTTGGACTTTGATAAATTGAAGATACCTTCTAATCATATGCCAGCCCATGAAGAATAAAGTTTTGGAAAAAATTATCTTTAGGGCCCTGAAATGAAACTCTTATGTGATTAACTCGGGAACGGATATTATCACCCCTAAGAATGAGGGAGGCACGCCAATGGATCAAGGGAGGGTTTCGTCGGCGAATCACCCCGCCCCCCCGCCGCCGCCGCCGCCGCCGCCGCTAGGGAAACCCTCCCCCGTCTCCCCTCTCCTGCCCTCCCCTTTCGTCGAGGAACCCCCCCTCCCCCACCCAAAATCTCCCCGCTCCTCTCCCTCCCCACATCTCCCCCTCCCCCAGGCTATTCGGCCGGAAGGGGAAGGGGGAGATCGTTAGGGGGGAGGAGAGGGGGAGGCCCGGGGGGAGAGGGGAAATCCGAGGGGGGAGAGGGGCAGCCGGGTTGATCGGGGAGAGGTTGGGAGGGGGTGGAGAGAGGTTAGGAGGGGGACAGGGATGGGGGGAGGTTCGATGGAGGGGGAGGGGTTGAGAGGGGAAGAGGTTCGCCGTAGGAAGGCCAGGGAGGCAGAGGGGGAGCAGGAGAGGGAGTAGAGGTCGCCAAGAAGGAGGAGGGAGATGGAGGAAAAGGAAGGAGGAAGAAGATAGGGGTGTGTTAGACCTGCATCATGGTGGAATAGTTAAAAAAAAAAAATGACACACTTGTAAAAATTTTTGAGGGCCCTTTCTCATTTTTGGAGGTGGCAATATCTGTTTCCGAAAAATTCCCTACAGTGTGAAACAACGTGGTCAAGTCTCTTGACCAAATTTTTAAGTGAAAAATCCCTTATCCCCATCAAAAAATCTCATATTGCCCAAATTACCTTGAGTAGATGCACTTCTGAGTTGATTTGAACGACCCGCGTGACATGCATTTAATGCTTGTCACACAGTTTTTATATCCATTCTTTTATATTTCTGTCCACCTCAAGTGGATAAATTTTTTTTACAATGATAATTTTTTGTAGAGATAATTTTTTTCATAAATGCTATTTCTGTCAACTTCAAGTTAGAAAGTTAAAATGAAATTTATAAAATTAGATATAAATTGATGAAGGTGGACAAAACAAAAATAAAAGTTGGACAAAAGTATTAAAAAATAGAAATAAATTGATAAAGGAGGACTAAAAAGACGAAAGTTGGATAGAAATCTAAAAAAAGTAAACAAAATTTGATGAAGGTGGACAAAAAGATAAAAGTTAGACAGAAATATAAAAATATAGACAAAAATTGATGAAGATGAACAAAAAAAATAAAAATTGGACAAAATATATAAGAAAGTAGACAGAAGTTGTTCATTCTTCTGTAATTTCTGTACACCTGAAGGTGGATAAGTTTTTTCTCCTCAAGATGGATAATTTTTTTTTGCAGAGAATTTTTTTGCATATAAGCTATATTTCTGTCCACTCAAACTAGAAGTTGAAATTTTTTTTATAAAATCTGACATAAATTGATCAAGATGGACAAAAGAAACGAAAGTTGGACAAAAATATAAAAAAAGTAAAGAGAAATTGACGAAGGTGGACAAAAAAGACGAAAGTTGGACAGAAATATTAAAAAAGAGAAATTAAAGAAGGTGGATAAAAAGACGAAAGTTGGACAAAAATATAAAAAATTGACAGAAATTGACGAAGGTGGATAAAAAAGCGAAAGTTGGACAGAATTATAAAAAAATAGATAGAAGTTGAGTAAGGCAGACAGGAAAATAGAAAATTTGAGTGTGATCTCTATGTTTTATATTTAATTTTCAATTTTTCAATTTTATAATAATCTCCCTATTTATTTTTATCTCCCTAGAGCCTCTAAATATCTCCATGACCAAACATATTCTTATTGCTGTTTATTTGATCAAGTGAGACAAATTAAGACAAAATTGGACAGAATTTTATAAAAAGAAGACAAAAGTTGAGGATAAATAGAAAAGAGAAGGTTTAACAGAAATTTAGAAAAGTAGATAGGAATTAACGAAGAAATTAAGTGGATAGAATATTAAATAAAGTGGACATATTTTGGAAAAAAATGGACAAAGTATATAAAAAGGTAGGCAGAAGTTTGTAGAACGTAGACAGAATATTAGATGTGTAACGAATTTATAGGTTATAAAATTAATTCTGCAAAAAAATGTCAATGCAAAAAAAAAAATTATCCGAGGTGTACAAAATTTAGCAAATAGTGGAAATAAAACCTCCAAACCTGCTCACGCGACTAGCGCATGACAAGTATTAAACGTCTGTCATGCAGACCGCTCAAATCAACTCAGTGAGAGCATCTAATCAAAAGCAATATGGGAAATATGAGATTTTATAGTGGGGACAAGGGTTTTTTTTGTAAATCACCTAGAGGGGGGTGAATAGGTGATATGCTAATCTAGAAACTAAATGCGGAAGGTAAAACAAATTTTGCAACACACTTAATACAACCAACAAGTGTAGCCGAATTCCCCGTGAAGGGCTGTGGACTAACTCCTCTTGATTCCCCTATATAAGGGTTGAGGTGCTATATGAAGCTCTTCTTGTGGTTAAGTACAAGTGAGGCACACACACAAACAAGCCAAGCATATAAGGATGATAAGCAATATAAAATAATGTAAGGCACAACACAAGCAATATGAATGATATGAAAGATGCAATGCTCAACACAAAAGTAAAGAGAGAGAGTTAGAGAGACAATGGATCAAACGCAAACACAAAAATATGTTTCGAGGTTTGAGCCCCTAGCTCTACGTCCCCGCCTTCACCGAAAAGGATTTCTAATCCACTATCTTGTCTACCGAGGACTCCCACTGAGAGAACCTTCACCGAGAAGGATTTGTACAACAAGGGAGTACCGAACTCCTCTCTCAAACACCGCCTCACAACCGAGGGGTAAGCCCGTAGCCAAACAACCACAACATCTCTACCGAAGAGGGTTACAACCAATCTCCACCTCTCACTAGAGGGAGCAACACCCACTCCGATCAACCTCTACCAAAAAGGGATACAACAAGTAAAGGAGGGTTTACAACTTGGAGGCTCAATCAACATCAAACAATCTCTTTTCCACAAAACAAAGATCCTAAATAGATTAGGATAGAATGATAGCTCAAGTGTGGAAAATAAGTGTTTTGATCAAAGAAAAACTCTTGGGAAAGTACCAAATTGATATAGAAATGAAGAACAAGAAACCAATCCCAAAAACCTATTTTCTTTGAAAATAACAAAACACTTAAAACAAACAAGATTGATCTTTTGGCTCTTTAAACACTTAGAAAACTTGTAAAAACACTTCAGAAAAGTAGGATTTTTGCTCTTGAAAATCTTAGTTAAAACCCTAAAGAGATGGGGTATTTATAGGCCCAAAGGAAAACTAGCCGTTAGGCTGATCTGGCAGCCTGACAGGCTTGCGGTCGACCGGCCCGGTCGACCGCCAACGGTCATATTTTTTACCATTGGGGCTATCCGGTCGACCACCCGCCGACCGCCCAGATACAGAGAGCAAAGCTCTCTGGTCCGGTCGACCGTCGGTCGGCCGGCCCACTGTGCTGCCAGACGTGCACAGCTCTGTGCACGTCGGTCGACCGCACGGTCGACCGGCCCTTGGTTCGGTCGACCGACCTGGCCTGTCAGCCACAGTCGGGTCAGAAACTGGGTCAGAAAAATAGTTAAACATATTTTTAAAAATTCTTTTAAGAACTTCTAAAAATCCTCAAAAATAGTTTTAACATTTTGCATTGATATATAAACATGTAATAAAAATTTCAACTCAAATATCAAGCAATTGAAATCATTTTTGTGTCTTATCATTTTTATCAAAAACCAAAACTTGTATTTTATCAAACTTGAATTTTTCAATACATGAATAGGAAGTCAAAATAAGTTTGTTTAAGATATGAAGCATGTATGTATATTGAACACATCTAATATACATAAAAACTAAATCCAAAACATAAAACTTGTGTGTGTTATGCACAGAGCATATCAACTATACTAAGTTTTACAATAGATCTAAAACACACTAAACTAAACTAGGATACCTAAGTCTTCTTGACGATCTTCAATCTTCAAGTAGACTCGATCCAAACGTGATCCACCGAGTGCAAAGGTATGATCTTGATGCTCGGGCACTGGAATCACCAAGTGAAGGCTTTCAAACTCCTCTTTTTGAAGCAATCACCAACTAATATCTTGTTACATGATCTGAAACTAAAATCACAAGATTATTAGTAAACATAACTACATGAGTTAATCATCATCAAAACTAGAGAGGAAGGCCTTCGGGCCAACAATCTCCCCCTTTTGATGATGACAAAACTCATGGAGTTATATATGCATGGATTAAAGTTAAGCTTCAAAGAAGCTCCCCCTTAACTCATGCATAAAACAAATAAACATAAATATGCAATGAATGACAATGCAAAAACAATAAAAGGCTCTAGATACCCAATGAAATGTTCAAAAAACAAAGCATGCTCTAGATACCAATTAAAAAAAACTAAATTAAACTTAATATATGCAAAACATAAACATGCATATATAAAACACAATCAAACTCAAAATCTTTCTCCCCCTTTTGTCAATCATCAATAAAGGGGTAAAAACCAAAACCAAATCAATAAATTTTTCGCCCCTTTTTGTCTAAAACAAGGAATCAATAAAGGGGTAACAATCAATTAGGATATCAATAGAAAATATGTTAAAGTAGCATTTTGATATCAATTGAAAGTAAACATAGATCAATAAAATAAATGGTACATGCTATATACATTCACGAAGAGGAAGATGTGAAGCTTCCCTACATAGATACATTACATGAAGGAGGGATGATAAGCCCTAATTCACATAACATACACTATGCAATGCATAAGAGGAGATGTGAAGCTCCCCCTACACACGTGTACCACATAAAGAAGAGATTGTCAAGCTCTTCAATACAAGATACACTCATCATGAATCTATATGTAGAAGAGATGTTAAGCTCTCCTTGCATATAGGCAATACAAATCAAAACAAAATTTGAGATTTCAATTTTAAAACATTCAAATAAACATCTTGATATCAAAAGAGAGTATTTTCTTTTTAAGTATATGATATCAATTTAAAAAATTTTATTTTAAAGCAAGGGAGTGGAAATACAAATACCAATTGAAATATGAAAATCAAATTTTCTCCCCCTTTATGAAATACCAACAAAAACAATGCGTAGGCTTGAAATAAGATACCAATTGAAAGCTAAATCAATTGAAATAAAGATAGAGCTCAAGCTTAGCATAAACAAAATTTTGTGCTTAAGGATATAGTGATATAATAAGCACAAATAAAACATATATATATGTATGAAAAGTAGATACCAATCGAAATTGATACTATTGGAATTGAAAAAACATACATACATACAAACATATATGAGTATACAAGAAAGGTCAAATTGATACCAATTGAAATAATTTCAATGATACCAATTGAAAAAACAATAATGATCAAGTGTATACATCATATAACTACCACCCAACTCATGCACATGTAACATTGGATTCTTTCAATATAGAGCATACATAAGCATTGTCTCCCAACACAACCACCCTTTGAAGGTAGGGTTTTCAAAAATAGATTAAAAATAAGCTTTGTTTGAAAATCTCTACCATAATGAAGAATACCGTAACTAGTTATATGAAAAATTTGTAAACTAGTACGAAATCCTTCAAGTAAGGAATAAAACAAAATTATTTTTCATGAAAATATGAAATTCACAAAATAGTCAACACTCATAATCAATTAAGCATAAATATGACTCATGAAAACAAACACATGAGTAAACAATAAAAGGTGAGTGTACAAATACAATGTGAAGAACATGATCATGAAAGTATTCAATTTAGCTCAATATTCCTTGAAATAAGAAAATCATCAAAAACTTATTTAATCTTCAAGGTACATGTATGTCCTATACAAACTAAAGTATACATACATATCCAAACACAACGAGTTCACAAAGATATATGCATTAAGGCACGTGGCTCAAAAGGATGTATATGTATAAACAATAGTTTGGATAAAATAGACATATACATGAAGTTAAACAAAAACACAAAAACATGAAACAACTAATTTTCATTAAAACAAATTTCATTTCAAGGTATATGTATGATTTGTCAACACAAAAAGTATACATACATATCCCTAAACACAATTGAGTCCATATGTATAGATTTGCATGAGAGGCAAATGACTCAAGGGGTATACATGTGTATCTTAAAGTTTGGCAAAATAGACATATACATGAAATGAAAACACTGAATACACCTAGAGGGGGGTGAATAGGTGAAAGTGCTAATCTAGTGAACTTAATGCCAACTAAGTGTGCTAAATGCGGAAGCTAAAACAATCTTACAAAAACACTTAGTACAATCCAACAAGTGTTGCCGAATTCCCCTTGCGAGGCTCTGGACAAGCACCTCTTGATTCCCCTTGAATGGGTTGAGGTTGCTATATGAAGCTCTTGTTGGATGAGTATAAGTGTTGCACACACACAAGCAATCCAAGCATATACAATATATAACAATATGAATAATATGCAAGGTACAAATGCAAGCAAGTAAGAATATGCTCAATCCCACGCAAAAATATATGATGCAATGAATGAATGATGCTTGCACAAATATAAGAGAGTAGAGTTGAGAGTAATTGGATCAATCGCAAACACACAAATTTGTTTCGAGGTTCGAGCCCCTAGCTCTACTTCCCCGCCTACACCACCGTGTAGGATTTCTAATCCACTATAGGAGCCCCTAACTCCTCTCTCAACTTACAATGCCACCGAGGCAATACAACACACAATCCACCTCTACCGAAGAGGGATACGGCCCGTAGCCAACCACAACAAATGCCTCTCCTTAAGAGGCTCACAAACCAATCACCCGATCACCTCTACCGAAGAGGGATTCACAAATAAAAGGGTGTTTACAACAAGTGGTTCCAAAACCACAAACTCTCTTTTCTTTCTCTTTTCTTTCTTTTCCACAAAAACAAAGATCCTAATAGTTTAGGATAGAAGATAGCTCAAGTGTGGAAACTAGGTGTTTTGGAAAACAAGCAACAAAGAAAAACACTTGGGAAATTTCTTGTAAAAGATAGAGAATGAATGCCAATACAAAAATCCCAAATTCCAATTTCTTTGATTTTTCCAAAACCCAAATCAATAAAGATGAGAAGTTAAAAGCACTAAAAACTCTTTTTAAAACTCTTTTAAACTCTGCTGAAAACCAGAAATTTTTCTCTTAAAAACCTTAGCCAAAATCCCAAAGGAATGGAGTTTATATAGGCCAAAACAGAAAACTAGCCGTTAGGCTGATGTGGCAATTTTGACAGCCACCGGTCGACCGGCCCGGTCGACCGCCAACGGTCGAAAATATGACCGTTGGGGCTTCGGTCGACTGCCAGTCGACCGACCAACAAGGAGGAAACACAGTTTCCTTCTATCGGTCGACCGACCCAGTCGACCGAAAAGATACAGAGAGCAAACTCTCTATATCGGTCGACTGGGTCCGTGACCCGGTCGACCGACGGACATGCACAGTCTGTGCATATCCGGACACAGCAGCCGGTCGACTGTCCCGGTCGACCGGTCTGCCTGAAATACAGGTTTTCTGGGCAGATTTTTGAGATAGAAAATTTGTAAAAAATCTTTTAACACTTCTAAAAAATCCACAAAAATATGTTTTATCATTTTACTTGAAAACTAAACTTGTGATAAAAATTTCAAGACATATATCAATCATATCAATTCATTTTTGTGTCTGCCAATTTTATCATAAATAAAACTTGTATTTTTATCAAACTAGATTTTTCCAAAACATGAATAGGAATGTCAAAATAAGTTTGTCTATAAGTTAAGCATGTATGTATAACTAGAAAACATCTACTATACATATGAATCATGAAAACTTGTTTTGATCCAACTATTCATAAAATCACACATTAAAACATAAAACGTGTGTGTTTGTGCACTTGAGCATATCAACTAAACTAAGCTTTACAAATGGATCTAAAACACACTAAACTAAACTAGGATACCTAAGTCTTCTCTTGATGATCTCCATCTTCAAGTAGACTTGCTCCCAAACGCGATCCACCGAGTGCAAAGGTATGATCTTTAAGCTTTGGCACCGGAATCACCATAATAGGCTTCCAAACACCTTGTTGAAGCTAATCACCAACACTAATATCCTGCTAATGATCTGAAACTTAGAAACACAAGAATATTAGTAAATATAACTACATGAGTTGATCATCATCAAAACTAGAGTGGAAGGCCATTGGGCCAACAATCTCCCCCTTTTTGATGATGACAAAACTCATGGAGTTATATATGCATGGATTAAAGTTAAGCTTCAAAGAAGCTCCCCCTTAACTCATGCATAAATAAAATAAAAAATATTAAACAATATAATCATGTTATAGCTCTAGATACCAATGAAGTAAGACAAACTCTAAGCTCTAGATACCAATAACATAAACAACACATTCTTAATAAAACTTATTAAAACAAATACATGCATATAAAAGCCAAAAGCCAAATTCTTCTCCCCCTTTTTGTCAATCATCAATAAAGGGGTAAAATTATAAAAACAAATTATTCTCCCCCTTTTGTTCTAAATCAAGAACCAATAAAGGGTTAAACATCAAAACATTGATATCAATTAAAAATATGTCAATGAAGTGCATCTAGATACCAATAGAAATTCAACATGGATCAATAAATCGTATGTGAGATAGACATTCATGAAGAGGAAGACGTTAAGTTAGCTTCCCTACATATATGAATTACATGAAGAAAGGAAGACACGCCCTAATTCACATAACACAAAATACGTAATGCATAAAAAGAGATGTGAAGCTCTCCTTACACACGTGTATCTCATAAAGAAGAGTTGTCAAGCTCCTCAATATAGGATACACTCAACATGAATCTATACACATATAGGCAATGTAAGTCAAAACTATTGAAACTTTCATAAAAATAAAATTTTGAAATACCAATTAAAAATACTCAACATAAACATCTTGACATCATTAAGAGAAATATGTTCTTTTAGACACCTGATACCAATTTGAAAACTTTTGAGATCAATAATGTTAAAATATAGTTTCAATTTTAACATAAAGTAAGGGAGTGAGAGTCAAATCCCAATTGAAAAGACAACATCAAATTTTCTCCCCCTTTATGAAATACCAACTAAAATAATGCATAGTCTTGATACCAATTTAAAGTAATCAATTTAAACACAATTGAAACTCAAGCACTAGCATAAACAAAGATATATGTATGAAAATTAGATACCAATTGACATTGATATTCTTGAAAGAGTAAGCATACATATACAAAACTTATATGAGTATACAAGAAGATCAAAATTGACACCAATTGAAAGAGTTCAATGATACCAATTGAAATAACAAGCATGGTATATCTCATATTACAAAGAAGAATTCGAACTAGTTAAAAATGGAAAGTTTTGTAAACTAGTACGAAATCCTTCAAGCAAGGAATAAAACAAGATTATTTTTCATAGAAATGAAAATCACATAATAATCATTCACTCTAATCAATAAAGCACAACTCATGAGAAACAAAACATGAATAAGGTAGTAATTACGAGTGTATAACTAACATGTGAAAATCAATTATGAAAAATATTTCATTAAGCTCTTTTAATTCCTTTAAACAATAATACTTATCTAAAACAAAAGATCATAGAACTACTTAATCTTCAAGGCATATGTATGTCTAGTATAAACTAAGGTATACATACATATCCAAAATACAAACGAGTCCATAAAGTATATGCATGAAGGCACGTGGCTCAAAAAGGAATGTATATGTATAGGATTAGTTTGAATTAGATGGACATATACATGAAGTAAAACTTAAATATGAAAACACGAAAAACCAATTTTCATTAACTAATTTCATTTCAAGGTATATGTATAAATTGTCAACACAATAAGTATACATACATATCCTAAACACAATTGAGTCCATATATAAGGATTTGCATGAAGGGCAAAAGACTCAAGGATTATACATGTATATCTTAATGTTTTGGCAAAATAAACATATACACGAAATTAAAACTCATATAAATTAAAAAATATGAATACAAGTCTAAAATATATGAATCATCAAAACTAGACTATACTCATACAACTAATGGGAACAAATAAGCATTCAACCCAATCATATATAGATTTATTTGTGTCCCACTATATGTATAGGTATATAACTAGTCTTAATGAAGACTAATACTTAAACAAGTAATCAAATCATTAAGCACAAGACAAACACGAATATCATTTTGTTAAAACAAAACACATAAATTCATCAAAATTCTTTTATTTTGTGAACCAACTTCTAGGTATATGTATGATCCATCCAAATCTAACAATATGCATACATATCCCAACCATAAACGAGTCTATTAAAAATATTTGCATTGAAGGCAAAAGACTCATGGGTATACATGTATATTTATTAGGTTTGAATTTAAAATACATATACATGAAGTAGAATCATAAAAATAGGTATGACAAATATAAATAAAGGAATCATCAAAACTAGCCTATACTTGTGCACATAGTGGGTACAAATGAGCATGAAGGGCAAAACATATATAAGTCAATTTGTTCTCACTAAGTGTACATGTATACATGCAAGTTTTGATAAAATCTACATTTAAACATGTATATACCACATGAAGCACAAAACACATATAAAACAACATGATACAACTAAAACATGAAACAAACGTTCATATGATCAATATGTATATGCATATGCATTAGATCTAGGATATACATATTAGATCAAAAGTGAGATCACACAAATATAAATCTATATTGAGCATGGGTGTCTCTAAACAACTAAGCATGTATATCACTAATCTAATGAACATGATATAACATAGTGAACATTAAACAATGACATGCTATAAAACAAATGATATGAACATGTAAACAATAATAAGGAGTTAGGAATTGTTACCAAAGCCTTAGAAGGCAACTTTCCTTGTCTCCAAAACATGGTGGTCCTTTCCACCAAATCTTCTCCCTTGAAAGTGATGCATCCAAAAAGTATTCTTTAAGCATGGAACACATCCACTCCAAGGAGCCAACACTCTCACGTCATGTGAGAGCCCTCACCTACATCAAAAATTGGAGGGGTGGTCTTTGGTACCCATTGTCTTTTGGGTCCATGGGGGTTAGTCCCTTCTCTAACCCAAACATATTTCTTTGCTAAATTTGGAGTATTTAATCTATCATAGCAAAATTTAGCAAGATGGCCTTTTCGACCACAATGTGTACAAGTGTACACATGAGCATACATAGTGTTAGGATGGTGTCCGTGAGGAGCATGTGTATGCCGTGGAGGGTGTGCATGCATGAAGGATGGAACTTGTTTCTTTCGAAGCAAAGTTTCCAACCGTGTATGATTCATAGCACATTGGCTCATAGTGGAGCCCAAACAATCTACCTTCTTCTTAAGCATGGATATATCATTGTTAATCCTAGAAGAAGAGGTACATGCATTAGGTAGTCTAGATGATGAGGCTACACTAGCATGGCAAACATGTGCATCCATCTTATGTTGCAAAACAATATTTTTCTCTAAGCAAATATTTAAATTATTTGAAATGGAAATGATTTTATTTTTCAAAGCAACATTCTCTTTTAAAATAAAATCTACTTTTGAAGTCAAATTTTCATTTTTCTTCAAAAGAACATGGCAATCATTTTTATTTTTCAAAAGTTCATTTTCTTTAAGTGCAAGGTCAAGTTGAGATTTTAATGAATCCTTCTCATTAGCAATCTCCTCTTTCTCTTGCAAAACAATATCAAGTCTAGCAATCAAATTTTTGTTTTCATTATTAATGCCTAGACTTTTCTTTTTCAAAATGTTATATTTCTCAATTAATTTTTCACAAACTAATGAAAGTTCTTCATTCAAAGCATGGGGATCAATATAATCATTAGAAGAACTAGCACTATCATCACAATCTAATAGAGTTTCCGATTGTACCTCAAGGGAGTCATTCCCTTGGACCATGAAGCATTGGAATCGGATTCTCCATTAGATTCCTCTTCCTTTTGGATTTGTTCTTGAAGCCCGGAGGTAGCGGTTGTGGTTGTCAATAAATTCCACACTACAAAAGCGGAATCAATATTAGAAACATGTAAAAGATAATCTTTAGGCAATGTGTTTCTAATAGCCTCTAGGGCTTGTGCATTGGCCCTTATATGAACGAGGTTACCAAGATAGCATTTCTTGGTAGCCGCAAGATAAACATGTAAACCTAGGGTTTGTAGGTAAATGGACATCCTAGTCTTCCAAACAAGAATGTTGGAAGCATCATACATAGGTGGGGTCATGAAGTCCATGGTAAACTATATGTGTGCAAATGAACAAATGCAAATGTAGATTAGCAAGCAAATGGATCACTCCTAGGATGTTAAGCCTAATATCAGGAGCACTAGCTCTGATACCAATTGAAATACACCTAGAGGGGGGGTGAATAGGTGAAAGTGCTAATCTAGTGAACTTAATGCCAACTAAGTGTGCTAAATGCGGAAGCTAAAACAATCTTACAAAAACACTTAGTACAATCCAACAAGTGTTGCCGAATTCCCCTTGCGAGGCTCTGGACAAGCACCTCTTGATTCCCCTTGAATGGGTTGAGGTTGCTATATGAAGCTCTTGTTGGATGAGTATAAGTGTTGCACACACACAAGCAATCCAAGCATATACAATATATAACAATATGAATAATATGCAAGGTGCAAATGCAAGCAAGTAAGAATATGCTCAATCCCACGCAAAAATATATGATGCAATGAATGAATGATGCTTGCACAAATATAAGAGAGTAGAGTTGAGAGTAATTGGATCAATCGCAAACACACAAATTTGTTTCGAGGTTCGAGCCCCTAGCTCTACTTCCCCGCCTACACCACCGTGTAGGATTTCTAATCCACTATAGGAGCCCCTAACTCCTCTCTCAACTTACAATGCCACCGAGGCAATACAACACACAATCCACCTCTACCGAAGAGGGATACGGCCCGTAGCCAACCACAACAAATGCCTCTCCTTAAGAGGCTCACAAACCAATCACCCGATCACCTCTACCGAAGAGGGATTCACAAATAAAAGGGTGTTTACAACAAGTGGTTCCAAAACCACAAACTCTCTTTTCTTTCTCTTTTCTTTCTTTTCCACAAAAACAAAGATCCTAATAGTTTAGGATAGAAGATAGCTCAAGTGTGGAAACTAGGTGTTTTGGAAAACAAGCAACAAAGAAAAACACTTGGGAAATTTCTTGTAAAAGATAGAGAATGAATGCCAATACAAAAATCCCAAATTCCAATTTCTTTGATTTTTCCAAAACCCAAATCAATAAAGATGAGAAGTTAAAAGCACTAAAAACTCTTTTTAAAACTCTTTTAAACTCTGCTGAAAACCAGAAATTTTTCTCTTAAAAACCTTAGCCAAAATCCCAAAGGAATGGTTTATATAGGCCAAAACAGAAAACTAGCCGTTAGGCTGATGTGGCAATTTTGACAGCCACCGGTCGACCGGCCCGGTCGACCGCCAACGGTCGAAAATATGACCGTTGGGGCTTCGGTCGACTGCCAGTCGACCGACCAACAAGGAGAAACACAGTTTCCTTCTATCGGTCGACCGACCCAGTCGACCGAAAAGATACAGAGAGCAAACTCTCTATATCGGTCGACTGGGTCCGTGACCCGGTCGACCGACGGACATGCACAGTCTGTGCATATCCGGACACAGCAGCCGGTCGACTGTCCCGGTCGACCGGTCTGCCTGAAATACAGGTTTTCTGGGCAGATTTTTGAGATAGAAAATTTGTAAAAAATCTTTTAACACTTCTAAAAAATCCACAAAAATATGTTTTATCATTTTACTTGAAAACTAAACTTGTGATAAAAATTTCAAGACATATATCAATCATATCAATTCATTTTTGTGTCCTGCCAATTTTATCATAAATAAAACTTGTATTTTTATCAAACTAGATTTTTCCAAAACATGAATAGGAATGTCAAAATAAGTTTGTCTATAAGTTAAGCATGTATGTATAACTAGAAAACATCTACTATACATATGAATCATGAAAACTTGTTTTGATCCAACTATTCATAAAATCACACATTAAAACATAAAACGTGTGTGTTTGTGCACTTGAGCATATCAACTAAACTAAGCTTTACAAATGGATCTAAAACACACTAAACTAAACTAGGATACCTAAGTCTTCTCTTGATGATCTCCATCTTCAAGTAGACTTGCTCCCAAACGCGATCCACCGAGTGCAAAGGTATGATCTTTAAGCTTTGGCACCAGAATCACCATAATAGGCTTCCAAACACCTTGTTGAAGCTAATCACCAACACTAATATCCTGCTAATGATCTGAAACTTAGAAACACAAGAATATTAGTAAATATAACTACATGAGTTGATCATCATCAAAACTAGAGTGGAAGGCCATTGGGCCAACAAACACATGATCATAAAACAAATCCAAAAATGGGAATACAAGTTTAAAATGTATGGATCATCAAAACTAGACTATACTAGCACATCTAATGGGAACAAATAAGCAATCAAGTACAAACATATATAAAGATTTATTTGTGGCCCACTATATATACAAGTATAAATCTTAGTCTTAATGAAAACTAACATTTAAGCTTATATTCAAATCATGAAGCATCAAAACAAGATAAAATCATCATGATAAACATAAACATGATTATTATGTAATTCACATGTTATTAGAGCTATGATAAACATGATAGCTAAACAAAGGTGAGAACACAAAATATGATCCATATTAAACATGGGTGTCTCAAAAAGGGCTATACATGCATGTCAAGAGTCTGATAATCATGGCATTTCATAATAAACAACAAAACATGCTACAAATAATGAACATGAAAAGTATGCATAAATAAATAAGGAGTAAGAGACCGTTACCAAAACCTATGAGGCAACTTCTCCTTGTCTCCAAAACATGATGGTCTTTCCACCAAACCTTCCCTTGAAAGTGATGCATCCAAATGATTTCCATGAAGCTCGGAACGCATCCACTCCAAGGTACCGCTACTCTCACGTCATGCGAGAGCCCACACCTACATCATAAACAATAGGGTGGTCTTTGGTACCCATAATCTTTTGGGTCCATGGGGTTGTCCCTTCTCTAACCCAAACAAATTTATTTGCTAAATTTGAAACATGTATTCTATCATAACAAAATTTAGCAAGGTGGCCCTTACGTCCACAATGTGTACAAGTGTACACATGAGCATACATAGTGTGTTGGTGTCCGTGAGGAGCATGTGTATGCCGTGGAGGGTGTGCATGCATAATAGATGGAACTTATTTCTTTCGAAACAAAGTTTCCAAACGTGTATGGTTCATGACACATTGGCTCATAGTGGAGCCCAAACAATCCATTTTCTTCTTAATTAAATTTATTTCATTTTCAATTAAAGAAGAAGTGGAACATGCAATAGGTGAAGTGTGAGATACTACCCTAGCATGGCAAACATGTGCATCAATCTTATTTTGTAAAATTTCATTTTTCTTTAAACAAACATTTAAATCATTTGAAATAGAAATAATTTTATTTTTCAAAGCAACATTCTCTTTTAAAACAACATCAACTTTTGAAGATAAAAACTCATTTTTCTTCAACGGACTTTCACAATCATTTTTAGATTTTAAAACTTTATTTTCTTTTAGTGCAAGATCAAGTTGAGATCTAAGTGAGTCACATTCACTAGAAACCTCTTCCTTCTCTTGCAAAACAATCTCAATTTTAGATGACAAATTTTTCTTTTCTTCTTTTAAAACAAGATTCTCATTTTTCAATATTTTGTATTTAGAAATCAAATTTTCACAATTTCTAGAAAGTTCATCATTCATAGCTTGTGCCTCTAGACATTCATTGCAATATGAATTAGAACTAGCATCTAGTTGAGTGTCCGAGTGTACCTCAAGGGAGTCATTCCTTGGACCATGAAGCAATGTTCTTCGGACTCATCTCTTCTAGATCTTCTCTTCTTTTCGATAATCTTTGGTAGCTCGGGAGAAGTCAAAATACTCCAAACTGCAAAAGCTGAATCATAGTGAGCAAACACATGTAAATAATCTTTATGAAGTGATACTCTAAGTGCTTCTAGGGCTATTGCATGGCCTCTATATGCTTGCTATCACTAAGGAAGGATTCCTTAGTAATGGAAAGGTGAACTTTATATCCTAGGGCTTTTAAATGACAACTCATCATAACCTTCCAAATCTCAAGTCTAGAAATGTCAAACATAGGAGGGCTATCCATGAGTGCAAACTATATGTGTGCAAACAACAAAAGTGTGCAAATGCAAATGGAAGATTAGCAAACAAGGATCTCACTCCTAGGTTATTAAACCTAAGTATCAGGAGCGTAGGCTCTGATACCAATTGTAATCACCTAGAGGGGGTTGAATAGGTGATATGCTAATCTAGAACCTAAATGCGGAAGCTAAAACAATTTTGCAACACACTTAATACAACCAACAAGTGTAGCCGAATTCCCCGTGAAGGGCTCTGGACTAACTCCTCTTGATTCCCCTAGATAAGGGTTGAGGTGCTATATGAAGCTCTTGTTGTTAAGTACAAGTGAGGCACACACACAAACAAGCCAAGCATATAAGGATGATAAGCAATATGAAATAATACAAGGCACAACACAAGCAATATGAATGATATGAAATGATGCAATGCTCAACACAAAAGTAGAGAGAGTTAGAGAGACAATGGATCAAACGCAAACACAAAGATATGTTTCGAGGTTCGAGCCTCTAGCTCTACGTTCCCGCCTTCACCGAGAAGGATTTCTAATCCACTATTTTGTCCACCGAGGACTCCCACTGAGGGAACCTTCACCGAGAAGGATTTGTACAACAAGGGAGTACCGAACTCCTCTCTCAAACACCGCCTCACAACCGAGGGGTAAGCCCGTAGCCAAACAACCACAACACCTCTACCGAAGAGGGTTACAACCAATCTCCACCTCTCACTAGAGGGAGCAAACACCACTCCGATCAACCTCTACCAAAGAGGGATACAACAAGTAAATGAGGGTTTACAACTTGGAGGCTCAATCAACCTCAAACAATCTCTTTTCCACAAAACAAAGATCCTAAATAGATTAGGATAGAATGATAGCTCAAGTGTGGAAAACAAGTGTTTTGATCAAAGAAAAACTCTTGAAAAATACCAAATTGATATAGAAATGAAGAACAAGAAACCAATTCCCAAAACCTATTTTCTTTGAAAATAACAAAATACTTAAAAACAAACAAGATTGATCTTTTGGCTCTTTAACACTTTTGAAACTTGTAAAAACACTTCAGAAAAGTAAGAATTTTTACTCTTGAAAATCTTAGTTAAAACCCTAAAGAGATGGGGTATTTATAGGCCCAAAGGAAAACTAGCCGTTAGGCTGATCTGGCAGCCTGACAGGCTTGCGGTCGACCCGACCCGGTCGACCGCCAACGGTCATATTTTTGACTGTTGGGGCTATCCGGTCGACCGCCCGTCGACCGCCCAGATACAGAGAGCAAAGCTCTCTGGTCCGGTCGACCGTCGAACGGCCGGCCCACTGTGCTGCCAGACGTGCACAGCTCTGTGCACGTCAGTCGACCGCACGGTCGACCGGCTCTTGGTTCGGTCGACCGCACGGTCGACCGACCTGGCTTGTCAGCCACAGTCTGGGTCAGAAAAACAGTTAAACATATTTCTAAATATTCTTCTAAGAACTTCTAAAAATCTCCAAAAATAGTTTTAACATTTTGCATTGATATATAAACATGTGATAAAAATTTAACTCAAATATCAAGCAATTGAAACCATTTTTGTGTCTTATCATTTTTATCAAAAACCAAAACTTGTATTTTATCAAACTTGGATTTTTCAATACATGAATAGGAAAGTCAAAATAAGTTTGTTTAAGATATGAAGCATGTATGTATATTGAATACATCTAATATACATAAAAACCAAATCCAAAATATAAAACTTGTGTGTTGTGCACTTGAGTATATCAACTATACTAAGCTTTACAAATGGATCTAAAATACACTAAACTAAACTAGGATATCTAAGTCTTCTTGACGATTTTCAATCTTCAAGTAGACTCGATCCAAACGTGATCCACCGAGTGCAAAGGTATGATCTTGATGCTCGGCACTGGAATCACCAAGTGAAGGCTTCCAAACTCCTCTTTTTGAAGCAATCACCAACTAATATCTTATTACATGATCTGAAACTAAAATCACAAGATTATTAGTAAACATAACTACATGAGTTAATCATCATCAAAACTAGAGAGGAAGGTCTCCGGGCCAACATTTTTTCCCTTAAAAACTTGATCATGAGACTTGATCACATTATTTCAAAGTGTAGGGAGTTCATTACATGATAATTTAATTTCAGGGGCCTAAAGATAATTTTCCCTGAAGTTTTCAATTCTATATGCCTTCTTCACCTATTCTTTGTATCATATTCCTCATTTTCCATC
Source organism: Agave tequilana (assembly GCA_038442645.1). Taxonomy (NCBI): domain Eukaryota; kingdom Viridiplantae; phylum Streptophyta; class Magnoliopsida; order Asparagales; family Asparagaceae; genus Agave; species Agave tequilana. The sequence goes on from JAVJIF010020943.1 coordinate 74,541, forward strand.
TCTTAACCAAAAACCTATTAAACATATCACATTGAATCAAGGAGAAGAAACAAAGGAAATTATTAATGTACCCAAACTGTCATTGGTAACTGATATGTTGGATGACCATTTGACTTAGCTTTCGAACTTGTCATTGTTGTTTGCGAGATTCTCAAATAAACAAATTTCACCAACCTAACCCACTTATTAAAAGGGTTAGTTCAGGTGGTCTGGTGAGTAACTTCAAGTCTTCAGGTCTATAGCTGGTTTGAATAGTCTCTATTTCCAAAACAAAAATAATAATAAAACTTTAAAAAAAAAAGACTCTAGAATCTGGAGTGCCTTTGAGACAAGGTCATGCCCAAAAAAGACAGCAATTTAATTCAACATGTCTTCATTAAATTCACACTTTTATTTTTTTATAGACACGCATGTGTTCGTTTCATCAATTAATTAAAAATGATAGATCTCATTATTTTTTTAATATATACTCAATTTATAAATAAAAAAAGAATATTTCGTTACAGACATCTACTTTATTTCATAATTAAAAAAAAACTCAGCGTCATAATTTGATTCGCTACAGTCTCATCCACGTTAGCAAAAACTTATTCCTCCCAACTACCACTTCTTTATATATTTTCATTTTTCTATTTTACCCTTCCCTATTCCACCTGTCGCTCACACTTCAATCTTGATCCTGATAAAGAGTAATTCGCAGAGTATTTTTTTTGGATCGACCTTTTTGCAAATCTCATTTTGTTCATACTCGCGATAAGTTTGGTGAAAACTGACTCAGAAATAGGACATTTTGTGAGAATTGCGTTCATGGTCGCAGTCCTCGTAAAACCTAAAAAATAGGGCATTTTGGGAGGACTGCGACTTTGTGAGGATTGGGATTATGATTGTAGTCCTCATATAGACTCAAATATAAGATATTTTTGTGAATATTGCGATTATGGTCGCAGTCCTAATAAAAAAGACTCATGATTGTAATCATATAAAGACTCAGAAACATAACATTTTTGTGATGACTCTGATCACGATCGCAGTGCTTATAAAAGCGCATTTTATGAAGATTGTGATCATGATCGCAATCCTTAGAAATAGGCTGCGATCATTTTGTGAGAACTGAGATTATGATCGCAATCCTCAGTAATAGAGCATTTTCGAAGCGTTTTTTAAATGATTACTTAGGAGCTTTTTCATCTTTCGTTATTGGTGAGCGCTTTAGCGCTCGACACATGGGTGCACATCTTTACTTTAAAAAAGAGGTGACTGAAGCGAATAAACTTATAAAGTTGAGTTTTTTTCTAAATATGGTTCGACATAGCGGGTGTAGCGAAATGCCTTATAAAAAAGGTATATTAGAAGACTACAATTTTATATGAATTTTTAGTCGTATTTCACTTGCAAATTGCACGTGCTCAAAAAATCCAATTTTATATGATAGATTTACCTTGTGCAGTCGACATGCTATCTCAAACTTTTCCCAATAAAAATCTATGATGATACATCTTTTTGAAAAATGCTTACTGAAAATTAGACTAGAGTTTTGACACACGATACGTGAATAAGGCAGACAGGAAAATAGAAATTAAAAGAACTATTGGTCGACTACATATTTTCAGTAAGTGTATTTTAATATATGTATTATTATAACTTGCTTTTCTAAAATACAGTATATAATTCTGGAAATGATATTTAATGGTATGGGTTTTGAAAAACATTACAGATTAGAATTGAAAAGCAAGTATTGAAAATATGTTGGTACTTCTGTCTTATGCCATTGAAGATGGTACTTCTGGAATGAAATTATCAGCTATAGGCCAAAAATATATTAAAAGGGTGTTCCAGGCATTGTGTTATAACTTTGAAACTGGAATTTTATAGACAATCCCAGAAGTACCATATGTATTATATTCACTTGCTGTAATATTCGTATGGGTTTTGTATTTTTAATAATACATATATTAAAATACACAGTTGAAATATCATTTTCCTGAAATAATATTTCAACTGTCCTACTTAAAGAATATCTTCAAAAATATTCCTTACTAATTTAAGATGTCCAACCCTTTCTGATTTTAGATAGTATAAAGACATGTTCCTAACTCATGTATTAAAACGATCCGATTCAACCAAGTCATTTTGGAAAGAAAATTCATTACTGGTCTACCTAATTTATTCTCCCAAAGAGTATTTACAAGTATTAAGAAGGCTATGGGAGTAGAAGACGATAACATTGACTTTAGTACCATAACATACAATCAACTATTCGCATTTGCCAAAAAGGAAGCATTACAAGCCTGTCAAGAGTTAAAATTCCAAGCCAAACATGACAACAAACGTCAAGAAATGGGCTCCTTCTGTGAAGCATTTGGTATCACAGAAATAAGGGCTCCATCAACAGAAAAAAGACATAATCAAAAATGATTACCAATAAAAAATATAAACCAAGAAAACATAAATATTCTCAAAACTATTCAAACGATAACTATTATCAAAATAAATCCAAACCAATTACTTGTTACAAATGTGGCAAACCAGGTCACACAGCAAATAGATGTCGATCAAAAGGAAAAAATAAAATTAATGAAATAATAGATAGCATGTCAGATATAGATTCAAAAATAAAAGAAAAATTTAAAGAAAGATTACAAATCTATTCTGAAATTAATAAAATATCCGATAACGACGATTTCTATAATTCATCAAGCTCTAGTGATTCAAACGAACTACTTATAAGTGTAAACAAGTCAATATGATTAATATGTCTAAAGAAAAGAATTTAAAAAGAGAATCAAAAGAATTAATATTTGATATGATACAACAGATTCCTGATCTAGACAAACAAAAAGAACACTTAGAGAATTAAAAAATTTAATAATAAATGAAGAAGAAGAAAAGGATAATCTCCTAACTCAACCTTTTAGCATTTCAAAACATTTTGAAACTTATCCGATTAATACCAGCCTAAAGACCAAACCAAATGATATTCATGAAATTCGAATAGAAATAAAACAGCTAAAAGAAGAAATTAAACACGTAAAAGAAAATGTAAGAAAAGTAGAAACAAAGAGTTTAGCCCACGAAACACAAATGTGCCTTATTCAAGATCAGATTAGTAAAGGAAAAGAAATTGCAATAGAAGAACCACTCTTCTCCTTAAACGAAATCACAATTTCAACCACTGAACCTTCAAACTCCAAATTCATTTCAGCCATCAAAAGATTCAATTATCAAAAATGGTTCATACTAATAACGCTTGCCATTAATAATTTCAAAGTAACCTTTACAGCTATGGTTGATTCAGGAGCTGACCATAGTGTAATTAGAGACGGAATATTTCCAACAAAATATTATGAACCAACAAACGAAAAACTGGTAACGGCAAATAATTCACCATTAAGAGTCATGGGAAAGCTAACAAGAATATCAATATGTAATGAAAAAATCTGTTTCAAATATCAATTCATTATTGTTAATGATTTAAACACTGATGTAATATTAGGAATTCTATTTTTAACTCAAATCTACCCATTCTGGATTGATTCAAGCGGAATAGGAACAAAAATCATGGGAAAAAAGATCTTATTTAAATTCATAGCCCTATACAAAATAAAGAACTAAATACTTTACAAACTAATTCAATTTACCAAAGTATAAACCTAATTCAAAGAAAACAAAATAAGATTATGTCCCTACAGGATAGTGTTATAGAACGACCACTACAGGATACTCACATAGTCAGACAAGAAAAGGTTCATTCCAGTCCTTGCATTCCAAGCACAGTTCATTCAGGTCTTTGCATTCCCTATGCATTCATAACCGATGCATCTAAGTATATCTTTCCTAACTGGCAAACCATTTTTTCTATCTTCAGTTTCAAAATTCCTTACCCTATTCCCTAACAAACAGATTCAAGATGAGTACTGACAAAGGCAAATCTTCAGTTCAAAAGACTGTCAGTCCAAAGGATTATGAAATACGAATCTCACCACTCTCACCCTCACCTATTCAAAATTCTAGCAGATTTCAAGTCCTAAGTAACTTCCCTCCTCTACCTTATGTTATGACTTCTCCATCACCCTCTTCAAAAACTCAAAGCACTCAAAGAATCCCGTCAACATCCGAATCATCTCCCTATTTCACAAAGAAAAATCAAGAGCATTTACTTCTCACTACCTTCAATGAAGTTCCCGATTACAAAACTCTCACCTCACTTGTCAATAAAATCTTACCTCTCGACTGCCAATGGATTCCTGATGATCCACTCAAAACCCAAAGATATTATGAACTTGTCCTCGTAGACTCAGGCTCCATTGAACTATATCACACCATGGATAAAAACAATCCCAACAAAATCTCTTATTCAAAATGCATTATCAAAAGAATCATCAAACCGGCAGAGTAGACAAGCTTTGCCACTACAATGAATTTCATCGTCAACTTTATTCCAAAAGGATACTCCTATCATGATTACAGAATGGCATGGTACCGTGCCTTCCTTTACAGACCATTCGACCACTCATGGTTCTTCACCTTTCATTCAAATTGCCAAGAAGACTTCCCGATCTGGTTCTATGAATGGTGGCATTCATACGGACCCACAACAGACATCCTGCCACCCACAGTACTCAAAGGATTCAATACCTACCTACTCAAGACTAAAGGACTGCACTACATAAAAACAGTACAATTCTACAGAGAATTCAGGGTACCATGAATTTTCTGCTGGAGCTACAATATTGCTCAGCATTATAGCATTGCAAACAAATTTCCGATGAGCCTCTTCAGAGTGTTCAAAACAAAATGGTGGGACAAATTTAATCAGGTACTCTGTCTGACTCAACAGTCACCGAATTCATCACCACCGGCAACAAATAAATCAAATTCAACAAATCCCTAAGAAGGCAGATTCTCCAATTACTCCAAAACCCACTCATAAGACTCCAACAACAATCCAAGAAGACTCTGACTCTGAGGACGAATTCCAGCAATTCTTAAAATTCCAAAAGTTCAAAAACTACTGAAGCAACTCAACAGGTCACGAGCAAGCTCAACATCCTCTTCATCAGGTGATCCTATCGGTGGACATGACCCATATGAGATGTAAAATTCATCCACAGACACTCCAAAGTTCGACAAGACTGACAAGACTCAAAGTTAAAGCAAAAGCTCGACGACTCGCCGACAAGATTCCTCTCTGACAGCACTCCAGGCAAAATATTCAATCAAACAAGACATAAAGAAAAGCAGACAAAAGCAAAAGAAGACAAAACAAAGCTGACAAGATTCCTCGACAAGACTCGACTCAAAGCTGACCAGAAGACAAAACAAAGCTGACAAGATTCCTCGACATGACTCAAAGCTGACCGACAAGACTCAAAGCTGACCTCGACAAGACTCAAGGCTGACTAGATTCCTCGACAAGACTCAAAGCTGACAAGATTCATCGATAAGACTCAAAGCTGACCTCGACAAGACTCAAGGCTGACCAGATTCCTCGACAAGACTCAAAGCTGACAAGATTCCTCGACAAGACTCAAAGCTGAACGACAAGACTCAAAGCTGACATGATTCCTCGACAAGACTCAAAGCTGACCAGATTCCTCGACAAGACTCAAAGCTAACCGACGGGACTCAAAGCAGATTCCTCACTCCAGAAGGCTCGCCACCTCTATAAATAGAAGGCCATCTCATTCATTTGAAGGCAGAACTTAGAAGCAGCAAAGCCAAAACAACCCTCTTCAATCCTCTCTACCTCAATCCTCTTCCACCTCTAAAACCATCCCCTTCTTCAAAACCTGTATTCATACTTCTGTACTCAAGGCAAGCTTTGTAAGTTCTCACTACATCTGTAATTCAATTTTCTGAAATAATATTCCTTCTTTTATCAAACATTACCATCTTTCATTAAGCATTGCACTTATTTATCGATCAAAAGCTCTCACAGCAAGATTGCATTACGCACCTCTAACTCTTTCAAAGAGGAATCAGGAGGCAGAAGTTCAGAACCTCTCACAGAGTATTCGGCTTCTAGTCTTGTTCACGAGCGATCGTTCATATTCACTGTTTACTACTGTTCATCTTCTTCATTCTGACTCACACTGTTCATCAGCACTGTTCTACTATTACACTGTTCACAACACTGTGCATCACTACTACTGTTCATACATACATTACTGCGCTACTTACATTACTATGCCACTGAATAGTAATGTAAGTCCGTTGGTAAGCTTGTAGAAAATCATGTTCTGAATATTCTTGCGCTACTTACTAGACTTCGCTACTTACATTACTGCGCTACTTACTAGACTTCGGTAACCTCTGATACCAGGAGGGGACCCAGGGGGCCAGGACAGAGATGCAGCGAGGGTAGAGATGATACGGTCTATAGAATGTAACTAAAAATGGAGATTTATACAGTGTAATGGTGAATAGTGACAGTATGAGAACAGTAATGATGCAGTATGTATGAATAGTCAACAGTGAATAGTAATTGTGAACAGTATGATGAGAACAGTAATGATGAGCGATCGCTCGGGAACAAGACTAGAAGCCGAATACCCTGTGAGATGTTCTGAACTTCTTCCTCCTGATTCCTCTTTGAAAGAGTTAGAGGTGCGTAATGCAATCTTGCTGTGAGAGCTTTTGATCGATAAATGAGTATAATGCTTAATGAAAGATGGCAACGTCTAATAAAAGATGAAATATCATTTCAAGAAAATGAATTACAGATGAATTGAGAACTTACAAAGCTTACTTTGAATAAATGATCTTTGAAACTGGATACAGAAGGAAGTAGGAATACAGTTTGGAAATCTTTGAAAGAAGGAGATAGTTTTTTGGAGGTAGAAGAGGATTACAATGAGTTTCAAGCTCTGTTTTTTGTTTTGCCTTTGAATGAATGAAGAGGTTTGCAATTTATAGGCGAGGGCCGAGCCTTCTGGAGTGATGAGTTGGCTGAATCTGCTTTGTGTCTTGTCTTTGAGTCTTGTCGAGCTTTGAGTCTTGTCTGCTTTGAAATGTTGTCAGCTTTGGAATCTCGTCAGTTTTATCAGCTTTGAGTCTTGTCGGTCAGCTTTGAGTCTTGTCGAGGAATCTGGTGAGCTTTGAGTCTGCTTTGAGTCTTGTTTGCTGTCGGAGAAGGAATCTACTTTAGCTTTATGTCTTGTCGATTGAATGTTTTGTCTGGAGTGCTGTCGGGAAAGGAATCTGCTTTTGCTTTATGTCTTGTCGATTGAATGTTTTGTCTGGAGTGCTGTCGGAGAAGGAATCTGCTTTAGCTTTATGTCTTGTCGATTGAATGTTTTGTCTGGAGTGTTGTCGGAGAAGGAATCTGCTTTTGCTTTATATCTTGTCGATTAAATGTTTTGTCTGGAGTGCTGTCGGAGAAAGAATCTGCTTTTGAATGTTTTGTCTGGAAGAGGGATTTGCTTTTGAACTGTCGGAGGAGGAATCTGCTTTTGATGGATTTCTTTTCTCTTTGCATAAAGACATGTTCCTAACTCATGTATTATAAAGACTGTTAAACCTCTAGTTCATACAACTGGCGTAAAGGCAGCACTAGGATTTATTACCCTAGGCCAACTCCTCCAGATATTCAATATGAAGAAAAGGCAATATTCAAATCAAATTATGATGATACTTCTGTCTATGAATGGAATATAGATGAAAAAAGTGAATCTGTAATGGAATGTTATATGTTGGTCAAAAATATATTAAAAACCAATACTTGCTTTTCTAAAATAGGCATACACCTCATTATACCTCATTATAAAATTACTTGCTGTATTTAATGGTATCAGCTATAGTTAGTACATATGTTGGTACTAACTATAGGTCATGAGTAGGAATACAGTTTGGAAATCTAATAGCTATCAGCTATAGGTCAAAAATATATTAAAAACCCATCAGTTAAGCAAGTTATAATATAACTACATATTATAAATACAAATATGTTATATATAGTTGAATACTTCTGTATTAGTTTTGTTATATAACTATAAAAACTAATACAGAAGTACCACAATTTGCTTATAACTATAAAAACTAATACAAAACTAATACAGCAAGTACCTATCAGAGCCATCTTCAATGGCTCTGATACCATTTTTTAATTTCTTCTATGATGTCTGAGATTTCTGTTCTTTCTGTGTCTCTAGGATTTTGAGGATTTTCTATTTTGAATTCTTCTGGGATTGTAATCTCATTCCATTTTAATCTCTTGGGAACGAAGGTTTTTGACTGTTCAGCTTCAATCTGAAGTAGGACAGTTTCTTCTTGAGTGGGGGAACTTATCATTTTGAATCTTGGGTTCATATGAGAACTCATTAGCTTAAAATATATTTTATACATAACCGCTACTTGTTCGGTGAATCTTTCGAACTCATCACCGTGCAAGTGGATGTCTAGGATTAATGAATCTAGGAATAATGGGTCGGTCAAAGATACAGAATAGTTTGGCATACAGTTGAAGTAAACTGGTCCATTACATATGTTTGGTTTGAATCATGGATAGGATGGACGACTTATACCTTTTGAGTCTTTTATCTCTTAAGGCTGTGTATATAGGAATATCTACACCAGTATGAACTAGAGGTTTAATGGCAATTTGTATTAATCCAAAATGAATATAACGGAATCCTTTTTTAAGGAACTCTTGTAACGCTAGTTTGGATAGTAGTTGAATAGTTTGAGATTTATTTTGAATATTAAACGTTTCTTCATGAATTTTAATGGCATATGAGGTTTTGAAATCAAAGGTACCTATACTGTAAACATTTTCTATTCTTTCATTTGGAATTCTCCATTCTAAGAAATCTTCTTGAACTATATCTTCTCTACTCTTTACTACTTTT